>PVIA01004371.1:0-140206 GCA_004024845.1 Tonatia bakeri
GGTTGCGATCGCCAGTGATGCCAGGCTGCTGTCTTGTGCCTCCCGATAGGATGAGAGGACAATGGCACTTAACCTTTGCTGCCTCCTCCCTCAAATCCCATAACCCCAGTCTAACAAGAAACACTTCATACAAATCCCAAGTAAGAGACATTCTACAAAACAGCCACTATCCTTCCAAAGTGTCAAGGTCATGAGAAATAGGACGGAATGAGAGACTTTCATAGATTGGAGGGGACTAAGGAGACGTGACAACTAAATGTGCTACCACATCCTAAATTGTCTTCGGAGGACAGGGGAGAGGTCGTTAGCAGAAAATCTGGTAAAACTGGAATAAAATCTGAAGTTTACTTTTCAAAAAAAAGAACAAAAGCGTTTGTATATCTTTCTAGACATTTTTATTAATTCATACTGCTTTTTAAACTGGCCTTTTCAGTACGTTATATAAACATATTTCTAAGTCAATATGTAATCATCTCCATAATTTTAATATTAGATATTCATTTTCATATTGTATGTATATCAGAACTTATTTCATCAATCTCTATTATAGGACAGGCAGATTATTTTTATGTGTCAATAATATAAATAATACTATAATGAAAATTCTCACTGAAAAATCTTGTTACACATCTTTATTTCTCTAGGGTAAATTCCCAGATTCCTTTAGAAGCCCTTCTGAATCTAAGCTTAGGCGCATTTCTAAAGCTTTTCTAGGTACTGCCAAATTGTCATTTATAATGTTTTGAGAGTGCTCATTTCCCTCAATAACAGTGAGTAGCATTTTTTTTATTTTTATCAAAGTAGTACACAAAAAATGCTTTTAATTTTTAGGTAGGTGGTTACTGATTAGATACATGTTTTTTGATGATGACAGCACTTCCCAAAAACTTGTTTTCTCTTACTAAACTATTGTTCTCTCTCCTAAACTTTTTCCATTTCTTGCTTTCAAAGTTATTGTAACTTTCATGTCAGTGTCTGTGAAAGGTTCCCTCAAAGAAATGCCTGCTGTGTCTCTAAAAATAACAGGAGGCACTTATCCTAAGTTTCCTTAAATAGTGATGTCAGATAATTCTATAGAAAACTCTGACAAGACACTTCCAACTTAGCAAAAAACACACATCTGCAACCCAGCCTCATTTATCGCTGAGCACTTGGAAGCACAGGGCACTTATTTTTAAATATAAATCAAGACTCTTTTGTGAGGAAAAAATGTTTTACAGGTATAATTGTAAATGTTTAGAGGAAAAGATATATTTAGGCTGAGAGGTCACCCCTGGCAGCCATGTTTGACCTCTCACATAGCTCCTCAGGGTGAGGTAGGTGTGTGTGATTTACGAACTAACTGAAATATAACAATACTTAAATGCACAAAATTTTAGCTAAAATCTTTGTTTTCTGAGCCTAGGAGACTGACTCTGAGGTTCACACCATATATTTTGTTAAAGACAAGAATGTTGTAGAACAAATCAACTTGGGATCACTTCCATTCCCGTGGCCTGTTAAAATTCTGGTCTTGGATGGTTTGACATATAGATGACATGGCCCAAATAATGCAGAAACACTTTGAGGTTTGGATCCAGTGCTTTTTTAATACCCACCAACTGTGTAACACACTTCCCATTTCTTATTGTTCTGCCTAAATTTCCTATTAGAAATAATCTTCATGCCCAACCAGCCTGCAAAAAGCCACCTCGAACTGAGGAAATGCCATTCAGGCACTCATTTCTCATTCCCCTAGACTCAAATGGGAGTGAAACACTTTCTTAAAAATGCAATGAAAACAAACTATTTTATACATGTAATAATAAAAGCTATTCAATTATGGTTTATAATTAGTTTGTAAAGAGGTATGGTCATATCTTTGTGCATCAAGCTGCAGCACCTTTTTAAAACTTGTTTCCAAGTTTTAGCAATTATGGATAAAATTGCTGTAAACTTCGTTATGCAGGTTTTTGTGTGGATGTAAGTTTTCGACTTGTTTGGGTAAATAACAGCTGTGGATTACATGGTAAGCATATGTTCAGCTTTATTTGTTTTATTTTATTTTATTTTTTAATTAAATTTATTGGGTGACATTGGTTCATAGGGTCATGAAGGTTTCAGGTGTACATTTCTATGATACATGATCTGTATATTGCCCTGTGCACTCACCCAAAGTCAAATCATCTTCCATCACCATACATTTGTTCCCCTTTACCCTTTATTACTACCGTCCCCCTTCCCTGTGCTATCTACCATGCTGTTGTCTGTCTGTGTCTCAGAGTTTCAGTTTCATATCCCACTTATGAGAGAAATCATATGGTTCTTAGCTTTTTCTAACTGACTCATTTCTCCCCCAACAATGACTAAGAGTTCCTACTGTTCCACACCTCTGTCAGCACGTGGTGTTGTCCGTGTTCCAGATTTTAGACATTCTAATAAGGTGTGTAGTGGTATCTCATTGTTGTTTTAATGTGTAATTCCTTAATAACATATAACACTGGACATCTTGTCATATGCCATCTGTACTGATGAGGAGTCTTTAAGTCCTTTCTGTATCTTCATTTTCAAAGAAAAACTCTGTAGTAGTTTCAACTCAGTGACTTCATGGAAGATAGAGCATTTGGATGTGAGGAAAGCAGTTTTCATTGCCATTGGTTCAATTCATGTCTGCTTGGACTCTCACCTTCTGCACATTCTGGAATTCAACAATGATCTAGATTTTTGTTGTAATTGTCAGTTTAGTAAGTACATATGGCTTGTCAGAGCAGTATGAAAGCACCATTTTGTCCCCAGAACCTTACCATTCCAAAACCTTGAGCTAAAGAAAATGGTTCAGTAAATAGTCACCCCTTGTTATGTGGACTATTTTCAATGAAACCAACCTCTACACTTTGGTTAAACTTCATCCAAAATAACCTATAAACTGATAATCGCTGAACAAAAAATATCAAAAGGGAGAAGAGGAAAGGAAGTTCACACCTGTGATCACTGTTTCTCCTACACTGTACAAAATGTTCAATGAGCATTCCCTAAGGCCTTTGCAGACAACTGACGCAGCAGCCGCAGAGCCGCACCAGCCCCTCCTCGCTGGAATCAGCTCTCGGACTACTTTCATCCTTCTTCATTGGAAAGCTATGTTCTTTGTGTCAGATGATACGGGGCATCTAGTCATTTCCTTCCATTAATCCTCCATGCCATTTTTTTACAGTATGTTTACTGTTTATACTATTACAGATACCCCCATTCCCCTCTTTTTCCCACCTTGCCCCCTCATCCTCACCCCCCTTCCTTCTGGCCATCACCACACTGTTGCCTTTTAAATATAATGTAAATAGAACATTTGCTCTTCATTTGATTCACTCATAGAACTGAGATTCCTGAAAAAGTGCTGTCTTTCCACAACTCAGTCATGGGGCATTTTTAGCAGTTTGAAAGCAGGGACCATTTCGAGTGAAGTGAATGAAGTTTGGTAAATGGTGGACAATCAGTTTCTCACTCTGGATGCCCTTGCTGTGTGTACATGAGGCAGTGAATCACATTGCCTAAAAAAGCTAACAGTGTACTTATGTATAGGAATAGCATCTATGATTCTGCTTATATACTGACAGTCTTGTGTTGCTGGTAATAAAGCCTACTATTATCCTGCCAGCTTTTCTGATGCCAGAAAGTCCTTTTGGTAGTGAAAGAGCTTTTTAAAATACTAACTGCTCTCAGTAGCATTTAGTGCAACCTGTGAGAGGCTGTTAGTTTTCTGATCCATTTATAACTGCCAAGAATATAATGGTGTCCACTGAAATTGAATCCAGAGTGGTCAACATCCTGGTGATATTTATGAATGCAACGATTATTTAACAACACTTTTATGATGTTGCATGGCACTCTGACAGCACGCTCTTAAAGACGGTGCATTGCTCCATGTCCAGCTAAGTGTGGGGGGGCTCCGCCCGCAGGGCCTCCCCAGCTGCCACAGATGAGAATAAGTCTACCGAGACACAATCTGCTTGGGGAGGAAAGGTGGCCAATCTCTCAAAGGAGAAGGGTCAAGAGCCTTTTCCTCAATGGGCTTTTATTGGGTTCGTTTGCACAAGAATACAGGTAAAGCTCATTAATCATTGTCAGGCAGTAAAGATCAAACAATAGATAACAAAGAACTCTGAGGGCCTATTTTGAGTCAGGGTCAGATAGCTAAAGAGCTATAAAACTTTGAGGAACAAACTCAATTCAGACTTGGGCCCTTATCATTTAATTGAGAGCATTCTAAACAAAGCAGGTTTCACAGGATTTTACATATTCTTTCTTAGGCCTGATTGGCCCGGGGAACCCGCTCTTTCCAGCACAGGTCTGCACCAACCTCTGTCATTGTTTTAGGCTTAAGGCATTGTCTCAGGCTTAAGTCAGGCTAGGGTAGTAAGGCAGCCAAGAGATTAGGAGACTTCTTGCAGACAAAATGAGGGCTCAGGCTTTGTCAAAGCCAAGGGGTGAGGGGTCCATCACTCCCTTTCTCCATAGACCCCCAAGTCCTTCCCTGGGGCCTCCCACGTGATCGTGCCTGTCTTAGGTTGTTCTCCCCTTGGGGAATCTTACCCATCATTGGCTAACTGACCAAGTATTGGGGGCCAATTACGGATGAAGTAAAAGGAGCAGAAGCGGTGCTCCTGCCAAGGAGATAAGCTTTCGTCTCCTAAGTGTCTTATGGTCTGAAGGTTGCTCCCTCAGCCTTAGCCATGGGGGGTTACAGCTCTTGAAACCAGGCAGAGCATTTCCCAACAGCTAAGCATAAGCAGGAATTTGTTTCTTCCTTCAGAAGCCCCACAAAACCTTATGTTTAAGGTTATTATTAAATAACCATTAGACATATGCAAATGAAAGTATATTTTTCATTCTTTCTGTTACCATTTCCCTTTCCCACTGTCTCCCCTGGACTATGCAGCATAAATTTCCTTCTAGAATGTAGTTACTACCCTAAAACGTATATTGTGTATATAAGGCTTTTTACCTGAAAAAGAGAACCATGTTACTTGTACAACCCTGAGGAAACTGAAATAATGTCAGTAGCACCAACACTTCCTTGAATTTATCTCTGAATTTATTAGACACACGTCCTGATTTATGATCATGGTCAATGAGGAAGGTTCAAATATTTAAGTATCCAGAGACGTATTTCCATACATCTCTGATAACTAAACTCAATTACAAAGTGTGCTTAAAAGGAGGAATTCAAATAAGATTTTCTTTCTGCCAAATGAGATGGGATGAATCTACATGTACTGTGCAATCATGACTAAAAGAAACACCTTAATACACTGTGGGTGGGAAAATGCATTTAGTAGTTTTATACATATTTAAATATGTCCAAATCCAGTCTTACAAGTATCCCTATCTAGCATTCACCAGCAGAACAATACAGTAATTCACAGTTTAGGAGGACAATTTTATGTAATCAGTTATTAGTGTCTGCATATTACATTCATCTGTTACCTTAGTGACATATTCCATTGCATTCCTCTAAGTGACATCGAGAGGCTATCACAGCCAAACTGCCATTTCTGCTATTTGTTTATTCATTCAATTATCCTTATTTCTTTGCCATTTTTACATTTACCCTTAAAAACTCCTTGAAAGTTGTCTTACTCTTATTCTCCCATCAAATTTCTTTGGACATTACTCCAGAAAAACTATTAAAGATGATCCTATTTTATAAACCTGAATAAAAAGTATCCCAATTGTGTGGATAAAATTCCATCATTTTTTTTTTTTTTTGCAGAAAATAGTCTCCTTGATTGCAGAATATCTGGACATCTTAGAAACATAAGCTAGCTGGCAGAAACAGACAATGCAAATAGGCTTAATTTATCTCAGGAAGTTAGAAGAGCTCTCTTCAATGAAGGAAGTTAAAGCTGTAATGATTCTTCATAATGAACCCTGATAATGGGGAGCAGGCAATGAGCCTCTTTGTGCGGCAGCTAATGATTCGAGCAGAAATGAAAAAGAAGGCTGCACTGGTCACTTGCGCCTGTGATTCCGACATAAAAACACAGCACAGTGAAGAAGTATGTTGTTTCCCTGAATTTCAGAGGAAACACTGAGAATGTTTTTCAAAGTAAATAAATTAATCTCTGTTCCAAACCCAGTAACTAGTCCTATATTTTGTTTTTGTTTCCTGGTCCACATTCCTTATGGAGAAGCTAGGTAGCCTGGACTGTGTTTTAAGGTTTTATTTATTTATTTTTAGAGAGATGGGAAGGGATGGAGGGAAAAAGAGAGGGAGAGGAACATTAATGTGTGAGAGAAAAATAGATAGGTTGACTCTCACTCGTGCCCCAACTGGGGACAGAACCTGTAACCCATACATGTGCCCTGACCAGGAATCGAACCAGAAACCTTTCTCTTTGTGGAACAATGCCCAACCAACTGAACCACACTGGTCAGGGGTAGCCTAGATTGTTTTAAATATATATCCAATACATTTTTACACTAATCACACAGTATCTGCACAAAAGAGATTGAGCTGATAGGTAAACATGGAAAACTAAGGGAACCCTGTGAACCTGACTATTGACACTCTCACCCTCTGTCATCAATCTAGAACACTGAATAATTTGAATAATAATTGTTATCATCAATCTTGCAATGCACACAAATTGATTATGACAAAAAATAATAGGATGTCCCTTACAGTGTTCTTATTTGTAACTATCCATAACAATAGTTACAACAAACTCTGGTACTGATAGTATATATAATACTTGAACATTTTGTACTGTTTCTAATGAGCAACAAAGAGAGCTTCTATGAAGATAACGAGAATGGTAAACACACCTTTTCCCTTCTAAACTGTGTGTTCCTAAAAATGTCAGGTCTTATGGAGTCACATAAGTCTTCATTTGTTGAAAATAGGAATGTGAACCCTGGCCTATGAAAACTATAAGACATCAGGGATATATATACCTAGTGGAATAAATAAATACAGCAGGCACCCATGACAACAGATTTACATAATTATTCCTTTAACTGAAAGTTGGGGGTTTTTTAAAGGAGGGTATGAAGACAATTTTTAGATAGGAAATAATAATCGTAAAATCACCTGCCATCTTAAAGGATTCTTCTAATTTCCATGTGGAAAGCCATTATTTAATAATGATGCTGATGGAGTCCAACTGAAATCCTGAATACTCTTTCAGTCTGGGATTTCGTGAGCTGGGATTCGCTATGTGCCTCTGCCTGCTTCATCTATTCTTAACAGGCCACTCGAGAAAGTAGAGTCACTTCTTGTATATGTGATACATGCCCATGACCATATAGTAGTTCATCACTTACAGGCTCATTGACTTTTCAAGTCATCTGTAAATGAAAAAAGACTCAACTTCCCCAGTACTGAAGCTATGATTAGCTCAACTGTTCTGCTATAAATGAACCAAAATGATTCTATTAGTGGGTTTCATAAATGAAAAGCTCAGGGATTTATATTTTTCCTCACACTCTTCACTTTGTAGTCTAAAATTGTAATTATCCTCAGAAAATCAAGTTTTATGCAATGACAAGATATAAAATAAAATGTAGGAACCTAGTTTTATGTTGAATTAATCAAATCAATAGCAAATAACTGATATTTGAAGTATAAGTCAAACTATATGAAAAATTAGGAGGAAGAAAATTCTATATAAACACACCAAAAGGTGAAGTAACCTAGAAGATTCATAGACTCTTCTCTTGTAACAGGAAAGCCAGTGAGGTAGTTCACTCTGTTCCTTTAACCGGTATTTGAATCTAGATGACGTCCACTCCACCCCGCTCCCCATCTCTGTGTTACAAGAGGAAAAAGGGTGGTAGTAGGTAAAGTTCCATTATTGCACCATTTCTTGCCTCCAGTTATTTGGCTGCCATGATTTTTATTCCATTTATTTAATAATCTCACAGAAAAATCCCACAGAATAATTCAAGAAATATAACTTTATAAAAAAAATCATCAAAACTCTGACAAGAGACCTATTGTAGTCTGTGTTGTGAGTAGTTCATTGTTATGGCATCTTGTGTAATTTAAAAGATCTTAATCAATTGTTTGATGATTTCCCATTATTCTATACTTTCATTTTCACTTTTTAAATCAGAAAGGATATTTCAATTCTCTCCCAATATTTAACAGCCACTTATTTGAAATGAGCAGGATTTTTCTTTTTAGAACTCAAAGAGCAGAACCTTGAAAATTCTTCATTTAAATCGGTAATTTATCTGCCTTGATATTGCCTAGATTTTATTGATGATGTTTCCTCATACACAGAACACCTCTAGCTATTCTAAACCCAAGGCTCGCGAACCTTTCCAGCATAGGAGGCAAAGGTTTTCCACGAGGCACTGACCGCCCACATCTGGAAATGTTGTATTGCCCCTGTTTTTGCAGCAAGAAGGCTTTAACAAGTATTGGAATACTCAGGGTGTTAAGTATCACTTGTATTTCAAGTCAAATATATTATTAAAAGAACTCCACTTGTGAAGAAAGACTTAACTTAGTCTTATTCATCTAGCAATATGATGAATTAAAAGTTAAATATGCATGAAAACAGATCACCGGGAATAAGAGTCAGAAGAAACTACCAACAAAAGATTTAGATCTCCAAAGAGCTCAGTTGTTTGAATTATCAGAGAATATGACATAAAAATAGATGAAATATTTTAAATGAAATATGGAATGATAAAAAGAATAGGCTGTAAGTTATCAAAAAATATTAAAACTACAGGAAAAATGGAATTTTAGAGCCTGAAAAGTTACTCAGGCTACCAATTCAAATGTTCATCTCTTCAGGAAACACCCTCACAGAAACACCCAGAAATGTTTTACCAATATTTGGGCATCTCTTAGCCTGGTCATGTTGGCACATACATTAGCCATCACAAAGTGGAGGCCTATAATGGCAAGATGAGCTGCTAGCGCAAGCCTGAATGGGAGCTGGTCACTTATCTGCCTCCTGCCTCGGAAGGGAGTAGTGCTGGGAACTGCAGACGTGACCAGACAGTCTTTGCAGAGGAGTAAAGAAGACAGACAAATGTTGGATTCGGTCTGGGTGTGTCAGTCCTCTCAGCATTGCTTGGTGATAACCCTGAACGCCCAACAGATCTGGTTCCCTTCTGAGTCCCAGCGTTTCCTTTCAGACACAAATCTGAGTTAAGAGATATCTTTTTATATAAAATGAATTTTATGAAAATACCATGGGTTTGAATTTACTGATTTAATTAAAGTGCTTCTATTCCTGAAATTTAAAAACCTTGTTTTAAAAATACTCTTCTTAGAACTGGGCTGTAGGTAAAAGCAGTTTACAATCAACAAACCTGGGCATTTGTATCACTGAAACATCCCAACGCCCCACCTGCTACAGGGAGAAATGAAGACAAGTCAGTATGAAAACTCCAACCCCACTGTCTGAATGCCCCGGCATATGCACTTGAACCCCAGTCCTGGGGCTGGTGGGACAGCCATCCAGCACTCCCGCCCTCATCTGTGGGATACGTTTTAAAACACTCAGTGAATGCCTGAAACCATGGACAGTACTGAACCCTGTATGTGCTATTTTTTCTATACATACTGATGATAAAGTTTAATTTACAAACTAGGCACAGTTAGAGACTGACAGCAGCAAATAAAAATGGACCAATTATAACAACATACTGTAATAAAAGCCATGTGAACCACTGACCTCGCAGGGACATTGTGATAGGCCATGGCAATAATGTAAGGAGGACACCTTCATACTCTCAGGTCGTTTGAATGTCAGATGATGTTTTAAAGGAAACAAAAACACAGCCGTCTCCTCCAGACATGTTCTATAAAAAGAATCATATTATTCTGTTTTTAAAGTTTTAATTATATTTCCTCTATTGTAGTTGGGTTTCTGTTTGGTTTACAAATCCAATGTTATCTTAAGCTTTCAGATAACTAGCTTTTTTAAAGTAACTCCCTGTTGAACCTTTTACAAAGAATGGTTCTAAAGCGGGTGTTGCACGAGACGTCAGGAAGCAGGACACCGCTGCGGTGCTGTCGGCAACACCTTGGGTATAAACTGCCCGTGCCTTTCTCTGCTGACACTCACAGCAGCTGTGCCACTGGGCTCACAGGGAGGACAGACACTCCGGCCCTTTCAGTTGCCCACCAAATGCTGAGAAACAAACACAGGCGTTATCTCCCAGACTCCAAGCACAGCTGGACACCCTATTTCCCACAATAAAGCCTCAAATCAAGCTGAGAACTCCACACAAAACATACTCTTAATGAAATATATCCTATATCCCCAATTTATTATACACCTAGGGACCTCAATTCCTCCCAGTCCAAAAAAATCTCATGGGAGGATTTTCATACAAAATTCCCTATATTTTCTGGCTTCAACTAGGTTGATATTATTTAAGATATTGATAATAAAAGGCTTTCATGCTACAATTTGGTTTCTCAGAAATGCGGGGAACAAGTAAGTTTCTTAGTTATGGTAATTCAAGATCAAGATTCAAGCCACTTCCCATTTGAATTGCATCTCTTTCAGAATTCAGTTTTATAGTTTTGCTGGCTGGGTGCTAGTGGGCATGTTAGCCACTGCAGGGGGTGGGCAGGTAAAGGGCAGTGGATTAAAGAACTTCAGCCATGAATTTCTGTAACTTCTCAATAATCAGATCAGAACTACCCAAAAAGAGTCTTCTGAAAGATGCTGAATACTTTTGGCTGGGACCTTGCAAGGCTAACCGAGGGCTTCAGTGAGTGTTTTCATCATTAATCCAGATGCATTTTATGATTATTCTGGCAGAAAATATCTCAAACACTGGTAAGAATGAAAGAAAGGCCTCTCAAAACACAAATTAAGAAATTGAGAGCTGCAATGACAATAGAAGCAAGGGCAATATCGTAATGGAGAATACAGCAATAGACAGCCAGACTTACAGAGCTAGACTGGGTTCCCAGAGCAACACTGACTGGCTGTGTGAATGTAAACAAGTTAATTAGCCTTTGTAGACCTCATATTCCTTATTGTCCACGGAGCTGACAATAGTACTTACCTATAATGGGGGTTGTTATAAAGGAAACAAGTCAGTATGTTAGTGCCCAGAACATAGTAAATACCATGTAAGGGTTTTAAAGTAAAAACTTTAAATAATGTGCAATAGACTAGAAAATCTGGTACTGTAAGAAACCTTAGAGATGAAAACGTGAGGTGCAGAGAGGCTTTGCAAACACCAGACTGGGATCCATCAATGATACACACTTAACAGCTCGGACAGCCTGTCTCCCTTCCACTGCTAGCTTCCTGGATGACTCCGGGATATTCACTAGAAGGGCTACTGCCAAAGTGGTATGGCAAAAACACTGAGTTTCTTTGTATTAGAGGTGTGAGGAAAAAATGAACAGTGAAAGGCACTTTTAACTGTTTTGCAAGTGGAAAAGCACCAAACACAGAGTTTCAGAGCATATTGTCATTTCCCAGAAGTACATTTCAGTTTTTAATCATACTTTCTGAGGCCGGTGTCTATGGAGAAATGTAGACTGTAGCCAGAGGGCTTGTTGAAATGGAGGTTTTAATAACAGAAAAAATGAAAGTACCCTGAAAATCACATTCGGCTTTAGAAATATGTGTAGAACAGCTTACTAAAGAGAGCTCTAAACAGAAGTAAAATCTCAAGCACTTGATTGCTACTCGCATCCTGCACAACCTTGATAAATTTGTATATGGTCATCCCGCTAAACGCCATGTTGCTCACAGACGGGAGAGAGAAGTCTTGCTACATCCCCAATGAGGATTATGTTGATAGTAACCGATCCAGGGGTGTGGACCTTCCCAACTTAAAAAATATTGGGTGAACGGCAGGCCACTAATAATGGAACACTATATAAATGGTGACATTAGATTTATCTCTTTTAGCAGATGAATTGTCCCACATGGATATAAATGAGGGTGGAAATACCAGTTCCAGAACTTACTGCTAGTTTGTGAGTGACTCAGGAGTCTGATGAGCCCCAGTTGAGCAAAGGACCAGAATGAAGGTTCAGCTGCTGTTCCAGGACACCACATTGAGGGGCAGCTCAGATCCCTTTGTGAAATCCTGTGAGTGCCTTAGAGCCTTGGAGAGTTTATCTGGGTCAATGAGGAAACCATGGCTCAGGGTGAAGATTACAGAATGGGTCAAAATCTGACACTGTTTGCCCCATCAGAGATCGACTTAGCTCTTTGCCAACAGACCCTAAAGACAGAAGAAAACAAATGCTTACTGCAGCAGGTATCCAGCAACTGCAAGTGGAGGATAACACTTGCCTTATTAATTAAGGAAATAATCTTTTCTCAACATGGACTGAAACAGTACTTTTTAAATTAATGTATTCTGTGCTGCAGGCTTTCCAATAGGTCAATCCCTTAAAGATCATTCAAACCCCAGTTTCCACTGGTAGAAATATTAAAGAGCGAATTGCTGCCTACCCAGGTGAAGACCATGCAACTACCTGAGGCTTCAGGGTATTGCCAGGGACAGAAAAAGGACAAAGATACAAGGATACATCCTTTTTGTTTAGGATGAGAGATGTCAAAGGGATTCTTGGGTAGCACAGGTATCAAATTCAGATCAAAAGAGCAAGGTTAATGTGGGACAGAAGGGTCATTGTTCCTTGTGAAGGTATAATTGTTAACCACTTTTTTATAGCTATTCAAGAAAAATCTTCAATTTGGCTGGACCTTTAACCTCTCCCTCATGTGCATTTACATTTAAAAAGTACCAGTGTAGAGGGCAGCCCTGGGACAGCATGGAGGACTCATATGGGGGTCAGAATCACTGGTGATATTCTGAATGGGTTGAAAAGAACCCTGAGGATGAGAGACCACAGTGGACAGTCAATATCAGACCTGATTTGTCATGACATCATAGTCACAAAGATTAATTCACAGCAGAGATGAAAGAAGGGGAATGTTTTCCCTACTCAGAGTCCAACTCTCTACAAGAGTTGGTCAAAGCTACTAGTATTATCAGAACACAAGGCACAAAAAGTGGGGCTAAATAAAAGACTAGTCCTTTCAGGAAACAGAAGTGCTCAGAAGGTAAACCAAGGCAGAGCCTGGTTATAGAGGTTCAGTGAACAAGGGGGGGGGGGTCAGGAAGTGGCATGACTTGGAGATTACAGGGGAAACCAGAGCCTATTGCTGGCACAGCGATACCTGCATCTCCTAGTAGCAGAACTACAGTAGCGGTTATTCTCTGTGGTTTCACATTCTGGGGTTTCAGCTACCTGCGGTCCACCATGGCCCAAAAATATAACTGGGAAACTCCAGAAATAAACAATTCATAAGCTTTAGGTTGTGTGCTATTCTTAGCAGTGTGAAGAAATCGCGCCCTATCCCGCCTGGAACATGAATTATCTCCCTGTGCAGTGTAGCCACACTGTATACGCCACCCATCTCTCAGTCATGTGGTGGCCATCTTGGTTACCAGAACTATTGCCATAGTATCACACAGCTGGTGTTCCAATAGCTCTTCCTTAACTCAGGAACGGCCCCAAAGCACAAGACTAGTGATGTTGTCAATTCAGACATGCCAAAGGCAAGTCATAAAGCGCTTCCTCTAAGTGACAAGGTAAAAGTTCTTGACTTAATAAACAAAGAAAAAAGCATATGCCCCAAGTTGCTAAGAGTTATGGTAAAAATGAGTGAAGAAGGGAAAAGAAATTTATATTGGTTTTACTGCCGCACCTCAAATTGCAAAAGTTATGGCTATAGTGCATGATAAATTCTTCGTTAAGAAAGGAAGGGAAGCACATTTGTGGGTGGAAGACATGAGCAGAAAACGTGTTCTGATCGACGGCAATGAATCGTGCCAGGAAGCATTGAGCCTATGCAGAGACTTCAGCAAGGGGTTCCCTGAAATAAGTGACTACATTCACATAACTTTATTATAGCGTATTGTCATAATTGTTCCATTTTATTAGTTATTGTCAGTCTCTAACTGTGCCTAGTTTGTAAATTAAACTTTATCATCAGTATGTATAGAAAAAACAGTGCATATAGGGTTCATTCAGTACTGTCCATGGTTTCAGGCATTCACTGAGTGTTTTAGTTTTAAAACACTCAGTGAATGTATCCCACAGATGAGTGCGGGAGTGCTGGATGGCTGTCTCACCAGCCCCAGGACTGGGGTTCAAGTGCATATGCCGGGGCATTCAGACAGTGGGGGTGGAGTTTTCATACTGACTTGTCTTCATTTCTCCCTGTAGCAGGCGGGGCATTGGGATGTTTCAGTGATACAAACGCCCAGGTTTGTTGAAGTTAAACTGCTTTTGCCTGCAGCCCAGTTCTAAGAAGAGTATTTTTAAAACAAGGTTTTAAAGTTCAGGAATAGAAGCACTTTAATTAAATCAGTAAATTCAAACCCACAGTATTTTCATAAACTGTAGTTTAGGTAAAAAGATATTTATCTCAACTCTGATAAACTGTTTTTTCCACCAAATTTGCACAAGTCACGTCAGCTGCCTATGTTCCTCAGCTCCCAACAACTGAAACCACTGCTCAGCCCAGTTCATGAGGCCACCCAGTCAGGGTGGAGAATTCATCGCCCCGTCCAGCTGGCCTCTTAGAGAACATCCCTGCATACTCCACAAGCACCTGGGTGATTGTCTCTCTCAGCGCTCACACAGTGAGCACTCATCAGGCATCGCCATTCTCCCACCAGGCCTCTGCATGCTGTCCAACGTCTGTGGGGGCATTTGCCACGCCCCACGGGCATCAAGCCGCCCTCCATGCTCTGCATTGCTCATCAGAGGATTAGCATTTTGCCCAGGGTGCAATCTCCTGGGATGCCTGAACTACAAAACCCACAGGACACCCCAGACAGGACGATTATCTTTCGGTCCTGACTATGTCAAAACCAGAATGCGTTTGAAGCAGAACTAGAGAGAGAAAGAGATGCAGATTAAGCCCAATGCAGCCTCATGGAATTAAGGGCTACTCCACTTTTCTCTCTCCTACCTTAGACACACCAACACACAAAATTTCTACCCTCTTCAGCTCTGTTCTCTAATCAAGTCATGTATGCAAATATATTTGTAGGTGCATGTATGTACAGATTGGCCAATGCAGTCTTTTGACCCTACGAGATAAATTTTCACTTATACAAGCAAGGACCATTCTGTTACTTTTCTTTGTTGTATGAAAGTCCAAAATACTGGCATCCATAATCAAAAAACAAAATAGTGGTTTTTCTCTCCCCAAACAAAGTGTTTAATGGGTATCTGGCTCCAAAAGTAACTAAAGTATGTTAGATATCAGACTGTAATACAGGTCTCTACTTTTAGTTTTCACAAAAGTGGAACAAAAAGACATTTTAATGCATTTAGTCTTTTAAGAAGATTCTCATCTTATCTCACCAACTAAGAGAAGCTTTCTGTTTTAAATTTCACTTGTCTTAGCACCTAAAATAGTCGGTGACTTATCACATTTGGTTGTCAGTCACAGTGCTCAAGAGAAAATTGCAGCATTCTCCTCACGGCTGTGTTGTCAGCCAACTGAGAAAGGAACTCTCATACCGTTCCATTTACGTGACAACACAGAGCAGCAGCCTTCTGTGGTGTGTGTGTGGTAAACCTATTTATCTGTGCCCATTTTTAGTGTAAGGCCCCTGTTCTTAATGATGAAAAGTACTAAACATATGAAGGTCAAAGGAAAGGTTAATCAACGATGTGGTCTGGGAATTCCATGGTAAAATCCCAGGACTCCCTTCCATGAAGAAGGTAGAGTTTTCTGGTAAGGATGAATGAGAAGCATCATTTACTGAGAGTTGGATTTTGGAGGGTTCTTTAAACATCGGGTGAACTGCAGGCTAAAAGATAATTAAATGATTTTAGAACTAAGAGGTGTTATTTTCTTCAGGGAATATTCTGGTGTTTTCCTTGATTTAAAAAAAAAAAATTCTCAAAGTCTGCAACAGAGAATGATCCCTTTACAGAGAAAACAGGTTTGGTGTACCAGACAGACTACAGAATACTTGGAGGCGCTGAAAGTTTCAAAGGAGACAGGGAAGGAGAAAAAGACAGGGGGCAATCAACCCCAGGAGGGAGAGGCAGAAAATATTGGGTCAGCGAAAAAGTTCATTTGTTTTTTCTGTAAGATGGCTCTAGTAGCACTTAGTTATCTTAAACTTCATTCAAAATGCAGCTGTCACATAAGTGTGCATTTAAAAAAATCTTATCAAAATTGGTGAATTTTTGTGTAGCCATTTTAATACTGAAGATGGAGGAAAATACACAACATTTTTGGCATGTTATGCATTATTATTTCAAGAAAGGTAAAAATGCAACTGAAATGCAAAAAAAGATTTGAGCCGTGTATGGACAAAGTGCTATGACTGATGGAACGTGTCAGAAGTCATTTACAAAGTTTTGTGCTGGAGATTTCTCTCTGGACAACTTTCCATGGTCAGCTGGAGCAGTTAGAAGTTGACAATGATCAAATCAAGACATTAACTGAGAACAATTAATGTTATACAATGCGAGAGACAGTCGACATACTCAAAATATCCAAATCAATAAAGTTATTGGTGAATATGAAAAACGTGTCTTTTATTTTACAGAAAAAGCCATACAGATGTTTTGGCCAACCCAATAAATTCTCCCAGCATTTCAAAGAAAAGAAGCCAATCCTACACATGTAATAGATAAGATTTCAAATTTTCAGACTGAATGCTACAAAGTGCTGATATTATGTGTCTTCAGAAGTTTTATGGAGACACAGGGAGCCATGGGAATGCTGGTCTGGCACACAGTGGATACAAAATTACAATTGTCCAAAGGATGGATGAGGATTAAAATCCAACACATCAGTGTGGGCCCTCTGCCCTCTGAAAGCCACAAGATACGGTTCTTGCGAGGCCAAGTTAATACCTCTGCTCTGTGTGTTAAACCAGTTGATCTGTTTGTGGATGTTTATATTACACGAGTAATTATGGGAGTCAATGGCAAATTAAATTTCTCAAAATTTATTGTCCTCTCCTCTTTTCCTGTCCATCTCCAAGGTTCAGAACCACATTTTTAAATCAGTCACAAAAAATAGCACACTTACCACTAGACACAGGAGTCAAGGAATGGATGTGATACACCTATGAAATATATCTGAAAAAGATAAGTAGCAAGCCATGTTCCCTGGCCATGTAATTTGGTGTTATTTTTAATGGGACTCTCAGCTAAAAAGAACACAGTGTCTTTGAGCATATAGTTTTTTCCTACTTCATTGAGATAAGCTAGCTGACCTGGGAATAGAAATGAGTGTTTCCATTTGAAACCCCACTTCCCTCAGCTATGTAACGCATGGGCATTTTACACATCCAAGTATATAAAACACTAGAAAGTTCGTTTAAGCATTTTAGAGGGAGAAAGCATTTGTTCTACTTCCTTTTTCCTCATCAGACACCCAGAAAAAGTAATCCTGCAATGACCATTGTTTCTCCATTACCAAAAATAATTGAGTTGTCACCAGTCTGCTCACAAATTCAGCCAACAAAAATTTGCAAACTTGCTGTTTACCCTCGTCACAAACATGTCTCTAAATAAAGTAGACATTTAATAATCAAATGTGTTGGTCACTTCCAGCACAGTACTGAATTTTATTGATGCAGATGATAGCTCATCCAGAAAACCTTTGATTCTTACAGAGCTTTTCTAACTACAGAATGAAAAAGACTCCCCTAGGCTATTTTGCCTGAGCCGGTAAAATTAGTTTCCAGTGTGACTTACTAGGCTGTACATTACCAGAGGAGATAGATTAAATATAAAACAGTGGCAGTAGAGCCCTCACAGTAGTCCTAATTCCCCTGACTGTCCTCCTCTTTACTACCATTGATTACCTACTCTGTTCCGCCTAATGAAATATATTCTGCAGGAGTTATATATTCCTGTCTTCCCAGGACTGAGATTTCCCATTTTCTTTATTCCTTCTCCATGCTAATGAAAATCCCGCTGCCCTCCATAAAACTCTCCCCAGTCCTTCTAACCATCATAGCTACTTTTGTACCTATAAATAGAAATACCTTTTGACTTTTTACTTTGGTTTTGCTGTTAACTCTATCTATCTATCTCTCATCCGTCTAGCTAGCTTTCTCCTATAAATGTAAAGCCCCTTCTAAGCCTGCCTGTTTCTCTAATTCCAGCATTCCACACGCAGTGACTACTTAACAAGTGATGTCTGTCATGTTCAAAGAGTAGAACTCCACGGAGCAGAAGCAGAAAATAACAACATTTTGTCCTCCTGCTTCCCAGATCTGGGGAGCGAATTCTCCCTGACTCCTAAGATTAAATCGAGGTCAGACCTCATGACTTTTGGAGCCAGTCTCAGAATGTGAAAATTCCTGAGAACCTTTTCAGTCAGAGAGCAGTAGTTCATATGAGTAAAATGACCTTGTAGTAGCAAAACTCTGAATCTCACCAAAGTCAAAGCACATTCCTTCTACAGCTTGCTTCTGCTCCACAGTGTATCCTGCAGCGGAGAAGGAGGTCTGCTTCGCTACAGCCAACCCCACTCCCCCCACCCCGCCCCGACCTAGGCTGCATTCTGACTGCTCTGAACAGAAGGGGAAGGGAAAGTAGGTAAGAAAAAGGCTTATTTTACTGTTAGTACTTGGACATAGTCAGCTACTAACTAGTTACAGGAATTTGGCAATTTATCTAACTTCTGTGAGCTTCAATTCCCCCATGCAGTCAGGATTAATACAAATAAAACATTTTGTCGTTCCTGAGACAGAGACAGGTGCTCATCATGGGTCAGGTTTTATTTCTATTCAAACCAAGTCTCTCTCATGAGGTGCCTTTTATTATTCTGGACAATCTGCATTAGGAATGTGAGAGCAGTTTCTGTGATGCAGGTTGGGATCCACCACAAGCTTCTGTACCTAACAGCTCACCTCCAGACTCTACCTGAAGCCCTCTTGGGTGGTGCCTCCTTTTAAAACACAGGCTGGCTCCTTCACCAGTGCAGTCCTCATCTGGCCCTCTTGAGCCATACACCTCTGCTCTGTCTTCCACTGACACCGAACGTGTCATCTAATTTCATCCATAGTGCCACCAGGCAGCTAACCTGACAGCTTCACGTTAAATTTTCAGCCCCTTAGGTTCTGCTAAACATCAGGGGACAGTATGAAGCTCTGCACGTGCTCACCTGAGCTTTAGACACTCCAACAACTTTTCTAAACATTTTTTGGCCTCAACACTTGTGTTCTTGAGAACTGGGCTAAGAACTGCAGAACTAGTTCATGGTCTGCTCTTCCGAAAGAGCCACAGATGATCTGACTACTCGTGCTGAGCTACAGAGTGTTCACCTGCAATTGTTCGGTCTCAGCCTTTTAGAACCCTCACGTCTTTGCTGCAACGGCAGGTTTTGAGACTCCTTTCTATGTTTATTTCTTCTTTATTTCAGACTCACATCTTCTGAACCTTATCATACTCATGAAAGCATACCTAGACAATAGGGAAATTTAGAACAGATACAAAGTTCAGCCTTGCTGGGGATATCCGATTCTGTTTACCTCACACCTAGATTCATGCTATTCCCCATCATTCTTCATTTCTCTCCATACACTAGACATTTATATTCTCTAACTCCACCTTAAATCTACGCCTTGTCCAGAAGGAGTTTCTGCAGGGCTTCCCAGTGCCCAGAGGAAGCAGTGGCTCTTCTCCAACCCACACTTCCTTTCCCTGGCCCAGGCTCTTTTCAAAAGTGTCACTATATTCCTAGCACCTAAACATAGTGCTTGGAACATAGCAGTGCCCAGTCAAAGTCTTGCTTTCAAGTCAAGTGGGGTAATATTTTAACTAAAAGGGTGAGTTATGCTTTGCCATTCCCTGGACCTCTCAATAGTCACTGTACAGGTATAAAGACAGCTCATATTCTTTCAATGCCAATTAACTATTAAAAATTCACTTAAGTCTTTTACATGCAGAAACAGTCAAATCAAATATTAAAAAGTAAGCCATCCTCCTACTTATATCCCAGTGTAGAAAAGAGCATAAGTATTAGGTGAATGAACTGAGTACATAATTGATGAGGTTTGAATTACAGTGATAATAACTCCACTTGATTTTCCCAAACTTCCCTCCAAATATATTTTTTATTTATTTATTTATTTATTTATTTATTTATTTATTTATTTATTTATTTATTTTCGTCCTCACCCAAGGACATTCGTTTTCATTTGTTTTAAAGAGAGAGAGAAAGAGACAGAGAGAAATGTTGATGAGAGAAAGAAATACTGATGGGTTGCCTTCTGGCACGCGCCCCCGCTGGGAATCAAATCCACAACCTGGCTATGTACCCTGACCAGGAATAGAACCCGCAACCTTTCTTTCTACAAGATGATGCTCCATCCAACTGAGCCACACCAGCCAGGACTATATTTGTATTTTAATAACTAAGAAAAGAGGGTTAGGAAATGTTCTTTTTGTTTGATCAATAAGGAAAAAAAGCAGAAGGGAGATTACTATTAGCTTTCACCTTTGGGAAAAAAACTACTTTAAAAATGACCAGTTTGTTAGATCAATGGTTCTCATTGGGGAGCAATTTCTAAGTGCCAGGAGGTAGGAGGGAGGCACTATGGGCATCTACTCGCAGCAGCCACAAATGCTGCTAAACATCCTACAATACACAGGCCAGTTCCTCAACAAAGATTTATCCAGCCCAAAATGTCAAACTGGCAAGGTTAAGAAACCTCAGGTTAGATAGACTCAGAGGGATTGTATTTCCTTGCAAGCATTCCAAATGGCTTAATGTTTAGATGCCTGAAAAGTCTGCCTTTATCAGTTTCTGTCAGTTCACAAATTTTCATCTTGGAAGAGCAGTCGTATAAATAAAAGAAAAATGATAAATAAGTCAAGTCATCATTAAATTGTCATGAAAAACAAAACCTTAATTTTTGTAAGGCCTGTTAACCTTAGCAAAGCAGGTAGTTGAGCGATTGTTAAAGAATTAAGTTAATCTGCCCTGGCTGGCGTAGCTCAGTGGATTGAGCGCGGGCTGTGAACCAAAGCATCGAAAGGTTCGATTCCCAGTCAGGGCACATGCCTGGGTTGCAAGCCATGGCCCCCAGCAACTGCACATTGATGTTTCTCTCTCTCTCTCTTCTTCCCTTCCCTCTCTAAAAATAAATAAATAAAATCTTAAAAAAAAAAAAAGCTCTGGAATAAATATGCAATTTTCTAAAAAAAGAAAAGAAAAGAAAAGAATTAAGTTAATCCTGCTACCTTGGGTTAACTATTTACTTAATTCATACATTAATAAACTATTAAGCACACAACCTATTCATTGTACTAGGTGCTATGGGGTATATATTATTTATGTGGATAGGATACTAACCTTCCCTTCAGAAATATAGTAAGTGAGAGAAAACTGTTTTGTTTTGTTTTTAAATCTCAGTATCCACAGTGCCATCATGGGGCCTGATTCATACTAATCCCTCTATAAACACTTATTAAACAATGAATGCATCATTTCCAAGCCCTCTCTTCCATTTTTTTTTTCATTCAGTCAGAAATCTTTTTAATGTATGTTCTCTGGGCCAGGCACCCTTTAATAAGTTGGGGATACTTCGATGCACAAAAACATGAAAGGTCCCTGCCCTCCTAGACCTTCGTTCTAGTGTGCTCGTTTTCAGACTTACAGACTGGGACCTACAATAGGAAACATTTATCCCTCGTGACCCTAGAAAAAAACATGTTCAAGTAACTGAACCAAAAGTTTTACAAAGCTGTATTTACTATTTGCACTTAAAAGCAAATTAAATTATTTTCTATTCCATTTCTTTCATTTTTTTGTACATGTTCTATTACATTGAGTTTACCACCTACAAATGGGTGCCCTCAGTTTGAACATTATTTGTGTATGTATGTAGGCAGAATAGATTATGTGAATAAAATTTCATATGGCATTGAGAAGACAATAACTAAGGGTACTGTGATAGACAGTAACAACAGAGGATCACTTCTTAGGGGTAATTACATCGAGGGCCTCTGAGAAGGGAACCGAGACCTGAGTGATAATAATAGCTCACATTTATATCATTCATTTAATACACCGTTCTGACTGCTTTACATGAAATTACCCACGTCAAGCTCCTGACAACACTCCCAAAGAAGTGCTGTGAGTATCCTCATTTACATTTGTTGTAAGCGAGACACAGCAAAGGTATGAATCCTATGGCCCAGGTCGCAGATATGCTGGCAGGTAAAATTGGGATTTGGGGGAAGTCTGTCTCCAGAGTTCATATTCTTAATTATTATCCAGTACTGCCTCTGACAGCAGAGGAACCAGCTATATAAAGCTGTTGGGAAGAACTTCCCCTGAAGGAACTGCAAAGGTCCAAGACAAAAATAGACATAGCCTCAGTATGCCAACAGACATAGCCCCTTTCAAAGATTTTTTACCTTTGCATTCCTAAATTGTAGGAGACCGTTCTGCGTGGTGTGGGCCCAGCTCTCACTTGGAGATGCACAGGACCTATGCCCACAGATAGGTTCTCCCCTGGGGAATCAGGCCTGCAATGTGCCTAGGCCACTTTGAGTTTTGCTCTTGCTTTTAATTCCCTCACCCTGAATTGAGGACATTTACTGCAAAGTAGCTTCCTAAAATCCATGCTAAACCTTCCAAGGATGAGTGTAACCAGTTCAACCACTTTTGCCTTTTCATCTGCAAATATCCCTCCTCTGTGATGTGATTAGTGGCATTGGCTCCTTTGTTTTCTGTAAAAGGTAACCACCTAAAGCGAACCTGTGCATAGTAAATGAGGACCGGCTTGTAATGTGCCAAGAAACCCAATAGAGGTCCTTCACAGCAAGGCCCAAGGCTTTTGCTCCCCTTGAGAGAAAAGCCATGCTGTCCATTTTCCTCCACCAGACTTAGTAGTTCGTGTGAATGTCTCGTTTCATCCATAATGATGTGGACACTGCGGGCCGGTGTCTGCATCACTAAATAACCTTCCAGTCTTGCTGTGACAAGCACGTGTGAGGCAACCCATCGCTTTCTCTGCCTTTACCTTATGATTCCTTCACCTTGAAACCAACCTAAATTATGTTTTCATATTCCAGGTTTGGCTTAGGCAAAGTTCTCCCGTAAACAAACTCCTCATGTCTATTGGGTCTTAGCATAGATAAACCATTGACTCTTGTAATTGAATATGATCCTCCTTTCCCAAGGCCTTTCCAAGAACTTACCTTCCCCAGAAAACAGTAACAGCAAAGAGTTAGGAAGAGGATCTGTTTGAAAGCAACACTTTTAGCTCCTCTGCCTGACCATAAAACCACAGGACAAAGGAGCATATGTGTAGAGATGGCCCTATTTGTATTTAGCCTGGGCCATACATTCCAAGATGACAGTTCTGTGCTTGGTCCTAACAGAGCCTAAATCATCTCTCTGTAATGTAGGTTGCAGAATCTAGAGGTAGCTTGCTTTGATTGATATGGCAGTAGCTACTGCAATCATTGAAAAATAGTGAACAAAATGTAACAGGTAGGGGCAACATAGGAAGGGGATGCTGGATTTGGGATTGATTCTCAATGACCATGCCAAAGGGGGCTGGAGGATGAACAGTCAGGTTACTCAGCATATTGAAGGTGCCTAGCTAGTAGTGAGTTTAATAGTTCAGGGTGTTCTACTATAAATTCCATGGCTAGGGAACTTCAAGAGAACACATCAGCCCTGGCTGGTGTGGCTCAGTGGATCGAACATCAGCCTGCAAACCAAAGGGTCACCAGTTGGATTCCCAGTCAGGGCACATACTTGGGTTGCAGGCCAGGGCCCAGTAGGGGGGTTCATGAGAGGCAACCACAATTGATGTTTCTCTCCCTCTCTTTCTCCCTCCCTTCCCTTTTCTCTAAATATAAATAAATAAAATCTAAAAAAAAAAAAAGAAAGCACACCAAATTTTCAAGGTCTTTTCCTTAGGATATTTTATCAGTTAGGATTCAGTTTTAGAAAAAGAAAAATACTTCTAGCTATTCCAAGAATAAAAAGACTTAGATAATTAAATGTTTTTATGTTCCAAGGTTGACTCACAGCACACCCCAGAACTGGCCCACCAGGAAAGTAGCTATCTCTGCTGTTGCTAGGAAATTACAGAGTTTTGAAGTCATTCTGCCAACTGCTGGATGCAGCATCACACCACTTCAGTCACAATCTAGATGTCCAGATGCTGCTACCAGAGTTGCTAACTCCAATATCATGTCAGTCATCAGGAGCCATGTCAGCAGAATGGACCCCGGCACACCACTGCCTCTTCCTCCACTTAATTTAGTACTGAATTCTCAGTTCTATGTGTGCATCTAATTGATGGAACATAAATCCAGAACCAGAACCCCCGTGACAGCTGAGAAATGTTTCAAGCTCTCTAATACATGTGCTATGGAAAGAAATATTAGAAAGAGTTTGGATAGAAGTAGAATTATCCAGGCTGTCATACCTGCCACAGATATGTTCATTTGTTATAAAGGAAGGACAGTGTTTCCTAACTGGCCTTCTTGCCATATTTTTTATGGCTCGATCAGTGTATGTAATAACCATCTGACTTATTAACAAATTTATCCAAGAACCATCTTCCCAAATCAGACACAGGTATATTCCATGTAATACATGTGTTCCTCAAAACATTTGTGCCCAAGTACATTTTTGTAAATTGAATACTACATTCTCACTGATTTATAGCCTTTTTAAGATGGCATTTTTTGATATTCAAGTTTTAATGGCCCTTAATTGTTTAAATTTAAATTTCTCTGGTCACCATCTTCAAACCCTTGGTAATTTGTTAGTGAACAATTTCAAATACCAGGTTCGGGGCGGGAGGCAAATACACAGAAAATTATAAAATAGCATACTACATACATACTTTTCAACATTTTGCACTTAAAAAAAATGTAAGATGTCCAGATCAGTGCATAGAAACCCATATTCTTTTTAAAAGAATGCCCAATATGCCATGTTGTAAATAGTGCAACTGTCATATATAAATTTAGATACTCTTCGTGAACTAATCTGAAAATATTTTCTTTCAATTGGTGAGTTTAGCCTTGTTACATTTATAAATATAACTAAAATGTGTAGTCTCTACTCCATATTATTTTGCATTATATTTAATATGTTTCTGCTAATGCTTCTAGGTATTCCATTTGCGTATTTAGATGTTCTATTGTTGTTCTAACAGTGACCTTTATACCAATATATTTTATCATGTTCCTAGGCCCCCTTTCCCATACTTAACCTACTATAACTTTATTTTTATTATGCTTTAGTTATTTTTATTTTTTATTAAATTAAATATGTTGACATTGGCAAAAAAAAAAGATTATATAGGTTTCAAGTGTACATTTCTATGATCCATGATCTGTATATCGCACTGTGTACCCCCACCCAGAGTCAAGTCTTCTCCCATATCTCCCGTACATTTGACCCCTTTGTAATTTAGTAATACCCCACCCTCTGCCCTCTAGTAATGTTGGATTCTCCTTGCTTATCTTTTATAGCCAATTCTTTCTCATTCATTTACCTTTTTTATTTGGTTTTTCTACTGTTGGTTATTCTATGGGAATAACCCATGTTTTCAATACATCTATCCTGTCTTGAGTAAGTAGTAATTTTGTCTTCATTTCTGAAATAATTTTCGAAATTTTTTGGCACTTTTTTCTGAGCTTACTTGATCAACATTTATCTCACATCTTCTCTTTTTCCATTTCTGTTCATTTCCATTCTAAGTTTGTTTTTCAACTTCTGAGTCAAAGCGTTCTTTCATATGTAAAACTACTTATTTAATGATATTTAATGAATGTTGAAATGTATTTCAGTTGTCCTCTGCTTTGTGGTTGTTTCTCTAGTTGTGAAAAAAAGAAGAAATATCTTTTCCTTATGAAAAACCTTGATTTTCACTTCTAATTTCCCTCTTAAAGTAGCTTTGTGTGGGTGTTTTTTGACATTTTATGTTCAATTTTAAGTGTTTAGAATTTTCCCTAACCATAAATAACAGGTGTTTCTCCATGGAAAGAGGTTGAAGTGAAGGTTTGGCATGGATTAAAGGTTTCTTTAGTAAAGATCACCCTGTTCTGTCAGAACAGAAAAGTTGAGTTTCTTTAAAACATGCACCTTTGGGGGATGGTTGTATTTCCTGTGACTCAGTAATACTCTTTTACTTAAAGCACTTATTTTTCATATCTGTTTATTTCCATATTTCTTTCTAAATTACCTCCTGGTACCCCAGAATTGATGCCTTCTGAAGCTGGCCATCTCTGGTCACATAAATTTTCAAGCCTTTTTCTTTTGATTCCCCAGCGCCAAGATCTCCCATACACTAAGGCTCACCTTGATTCCTGTACTTGTACTCTCAAAGAGGGGGCCTTTGTTCAGGGGGTAATTTATTTTTTACTCCTGCTAGTGGTATAACTACAAATAACTGTCACTTGTCATAACAAATAGCTTCCATTGATGTTGAAAAACAAACAGTTGAAAAACAAACAGTTGTTTTTTGATGTTGAGTTTTGTAAGGTCTTTAAAATTTTTGGTTATTAACCCCTTACCAGATGTATTAGCAAACATGTTCTCCCATTCTATGGGTTGTCTTTTTATTTTATTGATGTTTTCCTTTGCTCTACAAAGACTTTTTAGTGCCATTTGTTTACTTTTTCTTTTTTTCCCTTGCCTGGGGAGATATATCTAATAAAATATTGCTATGAGCAATGTCTGAGATTTTGCTGCCTATGTTTTCTGCTATAATTTTTATGGTTTCAGGTCTAACATTAAGCCTTTAATCCATTTTGAATTTATTCTTGTGTGTGGTGTAAGAAGGTGTTCTAGTTTCATTTTTCTGCATGTATCTCTCCAGTTTTCCCAACATCACTTATTGAATAAACTAGTTTTAACCCATTATATATGCTTGCTTCTTATGTAGAATACCAATTGACTATAAAGGTGTGGGTTTATTTCTGGGCTTTCTATTCTGTTCTATTGATCTGTGTGTCTGTTTTCATGCCAGCACCATGCTGCTTTTATTACTATGGTCTTGTAGTATAGTTTGATATTAGGTAGCGTGATTCCTCCAGCTTTATTCTTTCTCAGAATCACTGTTGCTAAGTGGGGTCTTTTGTGGTTCCATATAAATTTTTGAAATACTTGTTCTAGTTCTGTGAAATAATGTCATGGGAATCTTGATAGGAATTGTGTTGAATCTATAAATTGCTTTGGGAAGACAAACTAACCAATTTAAAATGGGCAAAGGATCTGCATAGACACTTCTCAAAAGAAGACATACAGAGGACCCATACATACATGAAAAGATGCTCAACATTACTAGACATCAGAGAAATGCAAATTAGAACCACAATGAGATATCATCTCACACTTGTCAAATGGCCATCATAAACAACAATAAATCAACAAACAACAAATGCTGGCGAGGATGTGGAGAAAAGAGAATCCTCATTTCTGTTTATGGGAATGGAAACTGGTGCAGCCACTGTGGAAAGCAGTATGGAGATACCACAAGCTGTAGGGAGAAGGGTGTAAGGGGACTAAAAGGCAATGAAAAAACCACAATAAAGGTTAAATCAAAAATAAATTTAAAAAATAATAAAAAAAATTAAAACAGATTTGCCTTTTGACCCAGCTATTGCACTTCTGGGAATATATCCAAAGGAATCCAAAATACTAATTCAAAAGAACATAATGCACCCCTATGTTCACTGCAGCATTATTTATAATTGCAAGACATGGGAGCAACCTAAGTGTCCATCAGTAGATGAGTGGATAAAACAACTATTGGACACTTACACAATGCAATACTACTTGGTCGTAAAAAAGAAGAAAATTTTACCCTTTGTGACAGAATGGATGGACATGGAGAACATTATGCTAAGTGAAATAAGTCAGAGAAAAAAAATACCATATGATTTCACTCATACTCATGTGTGGAATCTAATGAACAAACTGAACTAAGAAAATAAAGACTCGATGGATAACAGCTTATGTGGGAAACGGGAGGGGATGGAGGGATTGAGTAAAAAGGAAAAAGGACTCATGAGCATGGACAATGGTGTGGTGATTGCTGCAGGGAGGTGGGTGTAAGGGAACTAAATGGTAATGGAAAAAATACAATAAAATATTATAACTTAAAAATGGAAAAAAAGAGAAAGGAAATAGCTAAAACTCCATAAAAGTAATATTTGGTTTTAAAGTTACACAATCGTTGAGTCAAGATATTTTTAGTGAAATTAGTTCCATCACACCAAAGGTGCAAACCCAAGTTCTGGCACATTAGCAGCTGTGTGTGGTGATGTGTTAAATAATTGAGAAAAAAAAAAAGATTTCCATACTAAATGGCCAAGCTATTCATAACTCCCTCTACTTGTCTTTATTTCATCATCCTGACTGTGACTGAGGTTTGCATTTCAACTGTGGATTATTATCTCATTTTCCTTATGGACTTCAAACAAGGAGTGACTGTAGAAATATATGTCTGAAATTTGTTGAAATTGACTTGAAGATGTGTATTTCTTTCTTAATATTAACAAGGTTGTACTTTTTTAAAGAAGTCATAAAAGATAGAAATCATTTACTGAGTAACTGTTTACAAATCAGAAACATAATGCATGATGTTTATCTTCAGAGAGGTTTAATCTAGTTGGAGATGGGACAAATACATGCAATAAACCAGCTATATTGTGAGTCAATGAATTGTGAATCAATGAACTGCATGGTAGAGAGCATGTACATTTTCTATGGTCACAAAAGAAGGCAATTAAGGTTTACACTACAGTGATGCTAAAAGAATTCACACAGATATAAAATGTAAATTGTACCTCAAAAGATGTACAAAATTTGTTACTGGCACATGTGTCTAGGTACGTCTGGTTATATCATGTGCTTTATCAGAAAGGAAAAAAAATAGGTTCCCTTGATGAGAGAAAGAAATACTATGAAGACAATTTGTGTCATTTCCAAATAAATCTTGGAGCCATGAGGACTGGGATCCATTAGGATACTATTTTCTTCCCACCACTTAACCTTCAGTGACTTAATCTAAGGCTCTGTGAACCCACCTGCACAACCTCACTCTCCACTAGTTGAGAGGAAACTGGTCAGAAAGGAAGATTACCTATAAATCCCTTAAAGAAAGGACATTACCATGCCAATACAGTCTAATGCAGGGCCACTGTGCCAGCCAAAAACTTTCAGAAATCTCAACTGATCACAGAGCTCCAGTTCCAAAGACATTACCTTCATTTCCTCTGCAAACCTTGTCCTTACATTTTCTATACACAATGTTGTGCAGTCATTCCAAAGAACTCTGCCTAATTTTCTCCAATTCTGAAAGACAGAACCTCCATAACTTCAGGTAAGTGGAAAATTGAAGCTATTATGAGGATAATTCAGTTGTGACTGTGAGGTGGTGACTCCAGGCAAGTCTGAGCAATGATGGGAACAAAGTGGGTTGGAGCGCTCATTCTCTCCAAAGGACATAATCAAGTATTAGAACATAATAAATTGCTTTTAGTATGAATTAGGGCTTTATTATCTTTTAATTCCACACAGAGGGTATTTTTATTCTGCACTTAATCTTGTTATAAGTGCCCACACCAGAACCCCCAATCTAATCTCTATTCTCACATGCACAGAAGGAAGAGAAAAAGAAAACATAATCTGTTTTAGTTACTAATCCACCTGAGGTTGGCCCAACCAAGAAGAAAACACTTGGGAGATCTTTTCAACACTGGCCTCAACACTTGTGATGTCAAATTAAGGCAATGCTTTGCAATCCTTCTGACAAATATGAACTACCTAAAAGGGTGCAGATGTAGAAGGGGGGAGGGGAGGGAAAGAGAGGGAAGGGGGAGTGGAAAAGAGGGGAGAGGGGAGGAAAGAGGGGAAAAGAGGAGAGGGGAGGGGAGGGAGAAAAATTTAGGATTAAAGACTTTAAGAAAACTGAACTAACAAGCAAAATAGAGACAGCCTCACAGGGAGCAGGCTGACAGCTCTGGTGGGCATTGGGGGAGCAGAGCAGGGATCAAGCAGAAAAGAAAAAGATCTCAAGGACAGGACAATGGTGTGGTGATTGCAGAGGAGTGTTGGGTGGGTGTAGGTGGAAGACAGTATAAGGGGGATAAATGGCAATGGAAAAAAATACAATTAAAAAAAGTACCTGCTTAGAGAGAGAGAGAGAGAGACCTTGCTGCTTCATTGAAAACATCCTCCAACCCTTTGCAAAAATGTGTGTCATCTTCCTTTCTGTCCTAGAGGAGGTGGCTGTCCCTCACATCTGTGTCCTTAGCTCATCATACTCACCTCCCCAGGGCAGCTGCCCATCAAATTTTCTTCTCCCTCCCTTTTACTGGCCCTTTTCAATCAACATGCAAATGGGCTCACACAACTCTAAGCTTTCATTTGTTTAATAAACGTGTTTATTGAAATATGGTATATAGGGAAAAGTACACAAATCATAAAAGAGGAATTTTCAGAGTGAACCCACCTGTGTAAATGCCATCCAGATCAACAAGTAGAATATTACAGGCACCCTAGAAGTTGCCATTGTCCCCCCACCAGTCATTCCCTGTCCAAAAGGTAACCACTATCCTGACTTTTAATACCATTGGTTAATTTTGATTATTATTAACATTTTCTCTAAATTGAATTAACCCATGTATTCTCTTTTATGTATGGCTTCTTGAACCAATATCATGTTTATGAAATGTATCCATATACACATGTGTGTGGTTTTGTCCAATCCTTCTCATTGCTACATAGTACCCTACTGCATAAATAAACTCCATTGCATTCCATGGTCGATAAAGATTTGTGTTGTTCAATACCCTCTGCTTCCCTTTTTCTAGCAGATGGTGTCCATTGCAGGTGTTCAACAAAATATTTCAACCATAAAAGCAGTAATGCAGAGCAACATAATGATAAGGATGGTGTTTTCTCCAGTTTCTGTAAAATGCCTCATTTAATGCCCTGCACCCAGAGGCACCCATTATTTAGAAAGTAGTGATCACAATCTTCAGGAAAATACAGGATCATGAAACTTATGGTAAGCATACTTTAATGTTTACTGTTGCTGAGTAATGTAAGTAACATACAGCAGTTATAAAATCCATCTCCAAGTTTAAGGACATTTCAGTGGAAGTGGTTCATGGATTTCCTTCTAGTCTCATGACTTTTAGGAGCTAATACTCACCCACAAGAAACACTCCTTCTTTATGTATTTTTCTTTCTTTTTAGTTTTTCTCTTCTACAATTTTCCTTAGAATAATCTCTTCCTTCATTCAAGTACCATATTCCTTTATGAATTTAATATTTTATTAGGTGCTAGGCATCCTGTTCCCTAAGCAATGAAGAACAAATCAACTCACAGCCCTGCTTTCCCAGTGCTTTTAGGCTACGGGGAAACAAAGTCATTAAACAAATCATCACACACACAAATTGAAAAACAGAACACTGTGGCATGGTTTTGAAAAAAATACAGATATCTATTGCAAGTATCTGAGTTACTAAAGCTGTAAGCGAAGGCTCCCCTGAAGAAGGGATGCCAGACCGGGGACCTACAGATGAAGGCAGTCCTTGAGCTAAAGGGAAATGAAGCAGGAAAAATGCTGAGAACGTCCCACATGGAGAAATGTCACATGCAAAAGGCTTTGAGACAGAAAGGGGCATGGCATACTCAAAGAACTGAGTTAAAAATGAAATGAACCCTGAGTACAATTTCCTACTAAGTACAACTTTTCAAAGATAGGAAGGAATGGGATTTAATAGAAGAGACACTGAGTTGGAAATCTATACTTATAAATTGAATTCTAGTTCTTCCTCTCAATTTGTTGTATGACCGGGGGAAAGCACAGCCTTTATGAACTTACCTTTCTGAATCTGTGAACTTGATTAAACTAATTTTTCTCTGTAATTCTCAGAGTGTATTACAATGTGAAAATTAATGTGTAACTATCCTGGACCAATTTTATGTATGATTATTGACTATATTTAGTTCTCAATGATTTTCAATTAAAAGTTGTCTCACTGAATTTTAGCTTTCCTATAACCTTCCTCATAGTAGCAAATAAAGATTCATAAACCAATCTTACAGACCTAAGAGATCTTTTTACTGACAGCCAATATTTCCCTAATTTTATTTTAAATGGTAAACTGCTACATCATAAGTAATCAACATGAGAACATAAGAATGAGTCATAAAAAATTTAATCTATTTATTAGTGATCAAAGTTGTAATGTGGTGAGAGACAAAGTTGAATAGTGGATAGATATTGAATTATGATTAAGGGACTTTATCACTGAAATAAACTGGGAAAATCAATTCACTTACGTGAAAAATAGGGGCAGAAAATCAGGTTTGGGAAGGGACAATACAGCAAATTTACTTTAATGCAAGTATAATTGGGGACCAATGGAGACCCAAATAGATCTTCCCAATAGAAAGTTAGAGGCGTAGGATTGGAGCTGCTTGAGAGGACTAGACCAGAGTTAATTTGGACTCATCAGTACACAGGCAAAAGTTACAACTTCAGGAGTGAAAATATTGTCCATTCACTCATTTCAGATGAAGATGAAGATGTTCTAATCCACTTTGGTTAATTTATGCAGATGGAAAAACAAGTAAATGAAATACATTTCGAAAGTGAATACATAAATACAAGGAATAAGTTTTAAAGCAGATAAAATATTGTTGAAGGAATTGGAGAACTTCTAGTTTGGGTGAGACTGTTTTGTGCAAACGTCAGGGTGGTGGCAGCTAACACGATACAGGACACACAAGACGGAGAGTGTTGTGGCATAGGCAGTCTAAGCTGTTCACGTCATTGTCACTGTGCTAATAATGTCTATGGCTTATAACCCACCCAACATTTCTGGGTAAAGAAAGCAAGAAAAAGTTTCTCAATAAGCAAACAGGAACTACACGCACTTAACAATGTTTTGATTAGACACATCACTACCCTAGATTTGCTTATTCTAGGCTTTTGGCATATATGGCAAATGTGTAGACTCTTTGATACTGCTTTTTATTCTAAGTAACCTCTGCTGAATGCATGTTTTACTTGCTTATATACAGGCACGTTTACTGGATAGTCCACAGACTGGCAAAACTGGGGTAAGTATGTTAATTTCACTGATGGTTCCTGAAGTCATCGAATGTGCAATGGAGTGTCCCAAGTGTTGGGCCTGGAGCTAATTTTGTGGCAGCCTGGGTCCCTGGCTCCATGGAGCATGTATTCTATTGAATTAGTTTTACCTGTGAGTAAATTGAGTTTTAATATTGTGTATCTGAATAGCATTTATCTCAAGCTTCACCAGAGTGTTTTAAAAGCACAACACAAAAAATATTTTTTAAAGACTTTATTTATTTTTAGAGAAGGGAAGGGAGGGAGAAAGAGAGACAGAAACATCAATGTGTGTTTGCCTCTCGTGTGCCCCCTACTGGGGATCTGGCCAGCAACCCAGGCTTGTGCCCTGACTGGAAATCGAACTGCAATCCTTTGGTTTACAGTCTGGTGCTCAATCCACTGAGCTACACCAGTAAGGGTGAATTTAAAAAATATTTAAAGTACCCACTAATAATGATTAAGTAGACCAATCAAGAAATTCAAACACATTTTGCTCTTTAAGAGTTCTTGGGTGGGGGGAGGTGCAGGGGAAGAGATCCATTATTTGAGGAAAGACGGGAAATCTGTATTACTCTGAGGGTGAATAAGATTTAATCAAATATCCTTTTCAGTCTTGACAACTACTCTTGTTTCAAGAAACAGTGTTACAACACATTTCTTTTAGTTATATCTCTTCAGCAAAAACTTGAAAAATCTGTCATGTACAATAGAATTACACTGAAATTTTTTTCTCTTTAGCTGTCTACTCAAGCTGACCCAAAGAACCTTGGGAAAATTTACACTTGAAAACAAGTATGATCTCTTAATTGAAAAACAAAGTTACTAATTTATGTTTTTCTTTTTTCTCCATTTTCTATATTTTCCTCTCTGACAAAGGCACTAAATTAAAATTCATACACTATCAAATAGTATATTGCTTGGTTCCCAAATCAAAGAAATAACTTTTAGGACTCCTTGGTAATTTTGGTCATTTAATGCCTCTCAGTTGCCCAACTTACATCACACAAAAATGAAGAGACATTGTCCTAGATGAAGACTTCTCAATTGTTACTCTGTTTGCCCTTTGGACCAAGTGGTTCTTGGGGCAGGGGCGGAGAGGGCTGGCCTATGCATTGTAGAGTGTTTAGCAGAATCCCTGTCCTCTACTTATTAAGTGCCAGTATCACACCACCTCATAGTTACGACAACAAAAATTTCTCCAGACAATGTCACACATCCTCTGGAGAAGGGGGCCAGAACTTCCTCTGATTCTGAACCACTGTCTGAAATAATAGTATAGTTTGCAAAACCCTCAGTGACTGAACACCTAAGATTTTAGAGAAATATAAAAAGTTATACCCCAATCTTAAAATAACTTGAATATTAAAACTTATTTACCATTCTACTCATTTAAATTTAATTGCATATTAATTATATATGACAATATTGCAGAATAAGCTTGAAAAACTATTTAACTATAATTTATGGGAATTAATGTTCTATGAGTTATTATGGCTATGAAATGGCATGCCAACACAAGGTGGAAAGCAGGGAAATTTTTTCAGTCTCTAAGCAAGGAAAAAGACATTAGAGTAGAGATCTGCTGAACAGCATGATCAGAGGATTAACATTAGATGCATTCATTTTCTAACTAGTTGATTAAGTTTTAATATTTTTCACAGAACTAGAAGTAGTATTCCAAAAATTTATATGAAATCATGAAAGACCCCCAAATAGCCACGGCAATTTTGAGAAAGAAGAATTAAGTTGGATGATTCATGCTACCTGATATCAAACTATACTACAAGGCCATAGTAATCAAAGCAGCATGAGACTGGTATTAAAACAGACATGTAGATCAATAGAAGAGAATATAAAACCCAGAAATAAACCCACACCTTTATAGTTAAATCATATGTGACAAAGGAGGCAAGAACATACAATAGGGTAAAGATAATCTATTCAATAAATGGTGTTAGGACAATTGGACAGACACATGCAAAAAATATAAAACTAGACCACCTCCTTACACCACACACAAGAATAAACTTGGATTAAAGACCTAAATGTTAGACTTGAAACCATAAAAATCCTAGTAGAAAACATAGGCAGTAAAAGCTTGTACATTTCTTACAGTAACATTGTTTCTGATATATCTCCTTGGGCAAGAAAAACAAAAGAAAAAAATAAATGAATCTACATCAAATTAATAACTTTTTGCACAGCAAAAGAAACCAACAAAATGACAAAACAACCTACTAAATGGGAGAACATATCCTCCAATGATACATCTGATAAGGTGTTAGCACCCCAAATTTATAAAAAACTTATAAAAGTCAACACCCCCCAAACAATTTTTTTAACTGAGCAAGGACCTGAATAGACACTACTCCAAAGGGGACATACACATAACCAATAGGCATATGAAAAGATGTTCGATGTCACTAATAATCAGAGAAATGCAAATTAGAACCACCATGAGATACCATCTTGCACCTGTCAGAATGGCTAACATCAATAAATCAACAAACAAGTGCTTGTGAGGATGCCGAGTAAAGGGAACTCTTATGTACTATTGATGGGAAGGCAGACTGGTGCAGCCACTATGAAAAGCAGCATGGAATTACCTCAAGAAATTAAAAATGGGCCCTGGTTGGTGTGGCTCAGTGCACTGAGCACCAATCTGTGAACCAAAGGGTCGCTGGTTCAATTCCCAGTCAGGGCACATGCTTGGGTTGCAGACCAGGTCCCCAGTAGGGGGCACACAAGAGGCAACCACACATTGATGTTTCCCTCTCTTTCTCCTTCCCTTCCCATCTCTCTAAAAATAAATAAATAAATAAAAATCTTTTTAAAAATTAAAAATGGAATTGACTTATGACCCAACAGTTCCTCTTCTGGGAATACATCCAAATAAATCTAAAACAGTAATTCGAAAGTATATATGCACCCCTATGTTCACTGGAGCATTATTTACAATAGCCAAGATTTGGAAGCAGCCCAAGTGCCCATCTGTAGATGAGTGTATAAAGAGCTATGGTACATTTACACAATGGAATGTTACATAGCCATAAAAAAGAAGGAACTCTTACCTTTTGGGACAATATGGATGGACCTGATGAGTAACATGTTAAATAAAGTAAACCAGTTAGAGAAAGACAAATATCATAGGATCTCACTTACAACTGGAACCTAATGAATAGAATCAACTGACAAACAAAATAGCAACAGACTCACAAATACAGAGAACAGACTGACAACTGTCAGAGGGAAAGGGGATGAGAGGGATAGGTGAAATAGGTGAAGGGATTAAGCAAAGAAAACAAACAACTCACAGACACAGACAATAGTATGGTGATTACCAGAGGGAAAAGCAGGTGGAGGGAGGTAGAAGAGGGTATAGAGGGATAAATGGTGGTGGAAGGAGATTTGACTTGGGGTGGTGAGCACACTCTACAAAATACAGAATGTGTTATATAACTGTACACCTGAAACCTATATAATTTTATTAACCAATGTTACCCCAATAAGTTCAATATTTTTTTTAATTTAATGTGCTTTATTGTAAGTGGGAAGTAACATTATATGAATAATAATAAAAACTAATTGTATTCCTTCTTGCTTAAGAACTTTGCTCTTTGCACAACCAAAATAAGGACAACAATTTACAAATAAAATAACAACCAGAACTGACAGAAAATTGAACTGTATGGAAGTCAGATGACCAAGGAGTTAAAATATACACATTCATCCAGACTAGTAAAAGGGTGGAGTTGGGTAGCCAGGCAGAGAGGGGTCCAGGCACAAAAAACAGTGGCGCTGGGCATGTAAGGCATCCCGGATGCATAAGACATCAGATGGTGGACCCTGGGTACAAAGGCAGTGGCTGGCAGACCCCTGGTGAGGGGTGGCAACCAGCAGACCCAGTGAGGTGGCAATTGTGAAGCGAGGCACTGCGAGCAACCCGGGGTCCCAGCGCTGGGAAATAGAGCCTCGGGGCACTGATTGAAAACACCTGTGGGTGTTGAGGTACCAGGGGAGACTCCCAGCCTCACAGGAGAGGTCGTTGGAGAGACCCACAGTGTCCTAGAACATACACAAGCCCACCCACCTGAGAATAAGTACCAGGATGGCCCAGTTTGCTTGGGAGAAGCGGCGGAAGGGACTGAAATCCAACAGAGAGTGGAGCAAGCACTATTGTTCCCTCTCAGACCCCACCCTCACATACAGCATCACAACCCAGCAACTGGGGTGCCCTGCCCTGGTGAACACCTAAGGCTCCACCCCTCATACTTAACTGGTGCAACAAGACAAACAAAAAAAATGGCCCAAATGGGAGAACAAATCAAAGCTCCACAGCAAATACAACTAAGCAACCAAGAGATAGCCAACCTATCAGATGTACAGTTCAAAGCACTGGTGATCAGGATGCTCACAGAATTGGTAGAATTTGGTCAAAAATTAGATGAAAAAATGAAGGCTACACTAAGTGAAATGAAGGAAAATGCACAGGGAACCAACAGTGATAGGAAGAAAACTGGGACTCAGTTCAATGAAGTGGAACAGATGGAAGAAAGAAACAACCAAACAGAAAAGAAGGAAAAAACATGAATTCAAAAAAATGAGGAGAGGCTTAGGAACCTCCAGGACATCTTTAAATGTTCCAACATCCAAATTATAGGGGTACCAGAAGAAGAAGAGGAAAAGCAAGAAGTGGAAAAGTTATTTGAACAAATAATAAAGGAGAACTTCCCCAACTGGCAAAGGATATAGACTTCCAGGAAGTCCAGGAAGCTCAGAGAGTCCCAAAGAAGTTGGACCCAAGGAGGAACACACCAAGGCACATCATAATTACATTAGCCAAGGTAAAAATGAAAGAGAGAATCCTAGAAGCAGCAAGAGACAAGGAGACAGTCACCCACAAAGGAGTTCCCATCAGACTGTCAGCTGATTTCTCAAAAGAGACCTTGCAGGCAAGAAGGGGCTAGAAAGAAGTATTCCAAGTTATGAAAGGCAAGTACCTACATCCAAGATTGCTCTACCCAGCAAATCTTTCATTTACAATGGAAGGGGAGATAAAATGCTTCTCAGATAAGGTCAAGTCAAAGGAGTTCATCATCACCAAGCCCTTATTTTATGAAATGTTAAAGGGACTTATCTAAGAAAAAGAAAATAAAAAACATGTATAGTAAAATGACAGCAAACTCATAATTAATAACCACACCTAAAACAAAACAAACTAAGCAAACAACTAGAACAGGAACAGACCCACAGAAATGGAGATCACATGGAGGGTTAGCAACAGGGGAGTGGGAGGAGGAGAGGGGGGAAAAGGTACAGAGAATAAATAGCATAGATGGTAGGTAGAAAATAGACAGGGGGAGGGCAAGAATAGTATGGGAAATAAAGAAGCTAAAGAACTTATGACATATGGACATGAACTAAAGGTGGAGAACGTGGGTGGGAGAGGGTATGCAGAGTGGAGGGGAATGAAGAGGGGGAAATGGGACAACCATAATAGCATAATCAATAAAATATATTTTTAAAAAAGAACTTTGCTCTTGTTAAATGTAGAAAACATAACAAGTAACTATAAAAACCTGCCAATTCCACCATAGGAATTTTTTCATAAAGAACAAACTGATTAAACTTTTATTCTCTATAAAGTTTCTAAAAACCCAGCAAAGAAAACAAAGCTTGCCCTTACATAATTTGTTTAACCAGGAAAGAACAGATTTCAAATAGTGGGAAAATGGGAAATGGGATGAAGTAGACACATCAGGTTAGAAATCTGAAATATTTGTGTAAATATTTATATAAAGTTTTCTGAACTGAGGAGTCTCAGCACATTGTCCCAACGCCGAGATTGCCAGTTCCACACTACAGCCAATGGTAGCTACAACAGAACATTAGGAACTGTAGCAGAGCTGTCATGAAGGAAAATGAGCCAAACCCAGTCTCAGAATCTAAAGTGAAACTTAACGATGTTCGGAAGCTTGTTCCAACTGAGAACACAATCCAAAACAGAGCTGAGAAATGAGATCCACAGGACACAGGACGTCTCTGTGCAGTGTACTCATTGACAGCTAATGGTCCCTACGAAACTCCGAATTCACTTTGACAGTTAATTTCCTCTATTTACACATTTGATTACAGCAATGTTGAGTTGGTCCATGATGATAACAACAGTATAATGTCCAAAAGTAGAAAAATTTACATACTAAATTTTACATATATATAAGATCATAGGAGATATATTAAATTAGATATATATACTAAATAAGATATATATATGTATCTCTTTTAATCTATCAGAATAAAAAAAGATACTCCAAACCAACCATAAAGTTATTTTCAAACTAGCTAAACCCTATCATGGTGAAAAGGGACAAATAACTATTTTGATAAACTAGTGAGACACCAAGCCCGTGCAAACTCTATCTATATGGATAGATTATTTAATAAACACCCAAAGTTAAGTGAGACTGCATTCACTTGACACCAAGACTGTGAAACATTTGAGTAGACTTAATAGTGAAAGGGCACAGTGGAGGGGCAGAAGTTAAAACTGTCATTTGCTTGTAAACTTTCTAACACACTAGATGAAAATAAATATCGTAAACTAGTACTTCCCCCACAACACCGTGGATATCACCCTTCCCTAGGGCCAATTCTCTTTTCTGATTTTGATGCATGACACATTTTGCCAAGTAATTAATTCTTCCATTAACTACTTCTCCATACACATTAAATAACATGACATGATCGAAAATGACTACATTTGGTTGGCTGTTTCCCCTCTTGTCCATAAGAATATGAAAACCCTAAAGCACTTTTTAAGTAATAAAAGGATATAATCAGCAATTTGTTATCATCAAAACATCCATAATATTTTTGTTAGAGCAGACATGCCTTTGCTACAGCTTCTCTCAGGAGTTCAGTGGTTTAAAATTTGGATGATAAAACAGAGATTTCCTGCAAATTTCCTGGGTATACACTTTATTAAGGACATTGGAAGTGCCGAATTGTACCACACACTTAAGTACTGGGAAGTAATGCTGCTTCCCTGGGGCATCAAGTTTCCCACCTCCCCACCCCGCACAACTTATCCAAGAAATGCAATCTCTAGACTTCACAATGTGAATTAAAGCTATGCAAAGATGCTGCAGCAGCCCATGAGAAATATCTTTTGGCCACCATCTAAAAGGGAATGAGAAAGGACTTGTCCTAAATTATTTCATCAATGTCTCTCAGCAACACAAAGCACAATCTATGCTTTTCTCTGCTCTCTTCAGAGAGAGCTCTCAAATCGCTGGATTCTCTGCTTCGAAGCACTGTTGCAAAGTTTGTCAAGGTAGCAAGGTAAAATGAATGGTTATCTGTGCAAACCAGCTGTGTTCTTTCTCTCCCTGATGTATTAGATGAAGGATCATCCATAAGTGCTTTGTCAGTTAAGGGAACATCAAAGAATGTTCTTATTAATATTTCATTTGTGTTCTCCAATCTTTCCAGAATGCAACAGAAGTCCTTTTTTAAAGTCCACTTTATATCTTTCAATATAATCTGGCAACATTTTCCCCCGATGTTCAGATCATGAACATTGTGAACAAAAGACATCATAAAAGTCTTTTATGAAGGAAAGAGGAGTGTGTACAAGGTCTGAGGTCCTACGTGACACCACTGCAGCACAGACTCTCAGATGAACTCATCTGACCCCAGAACAAGGAACCCCAGCATGAATGTGGAATGTGGAGAGAGAACATTTTTTCCAAGATCATATTTTACACATGGCTTCAGGAAAACAGATCTCCACCCCTTCTTCCTGACCACCCCACTTCCCCAGGCGTGCCAGGCAGGCTATACATACGGTCATTAATGTGACAGGGGAGCCTTTGTGTCTGCCCTTCCACATTGTTCAGGAGGACAGCAATTCAAGAAAGATTAGTTTACATTTCTGAAGCAATCCTAGAGAGGGAAACTTTTAAACCCTGGTAATACATACTTAAGTATTCTGAACTTAATCATACGGGGACTCATGTTGGCAGCAGATAAAATCAGTCCATACCACTTTCACTGGAGGGAATTAAAGCACTGGCATCACCAGTCCAACTAATACATTTTTGGTCCTGAGTCACTGATTTACTCGAAGTCTGGAATACTTACACTGGGTGTATGAACAAGATAAATGAAGAAGCAGCTGCACGTACAGGCCAACAAACATCAATAATTTAATTATTTCCCTCCACAGCAGATAGAGAGAAATAACTCATAGGGCCAACAGGAACATTAAAATAAGCTTTTGTCTCTTGGCTAATAAATCTAATAAAAATACCTCACCTCTGCCAGGGCACTATTCCTAAAAAAGCTTTCCCAAGCCCAAGTAAGTTTGACACTCCTTCAAATTTCATGGTCTAATCATGTGCAAAGACTCCTCTATAATTCTGTAATTCTCCAGTGCAGGACAGGGAAAAACACTTTTCCTTGGTCTGTAAAGAACGAAGGTCTAACCCAACTTAGGGATCAGTCATGGAGGAGATCTCCAAGTTTTTCCACTTAGCTATTTGTACATCACTGTAAAAAGTCTGTAATACTATCTCTGTCCTTGGGAACAGCTAAAAGACTTTCCAAAGACCATAAATATCAGTTGGGTAAATTTGCATTCACAGAAGTAAAAAAAAAATGGAAATGGATTTGAGAAGCATAACAACATCTGCTAGGTTTGGAAAATATGATTTTCTTCAAGTCATTTTGTGTAACTCACATCCAACCTTAGAATAAAGATCCACTTTATTAAGTCGTGTCGTAGTTCCAGTTACGTTTTATTCTTACACTATAACCAGTTTTACATATAACTTTACTAATTTGTGCAGATCTTTCTATTGATTTTAAGAAAAATTAAATAATTTTGGTACTTTTTATGGGAAGTTTTTCTGGAAAATTTCTAATTGTTAAAAAGCAAATTGCTCTTAAGCAGCACGTGGTTAGAAATATGACTGAGGGCCTAATGGAAGTTTGAAACTGAGCGTGGGTTATCAGGTCTTGAGTGTCTCACCCAAGAATCCCCAAGAGGAACCTGAGATTATCACCAAAAATATGTACCATATTCATGTACTTGGTGGAATGACTAATGAGTGGTCTGCTCACAGGGTTTCTGCCCTCCCAAACTGTGACCAGATGCATTACACTAAGACAGTGGATGGAATTTCACTTCCAAGCTGTTCAGGGACCCTGAGAAGAGGACATGGTATGGGAACCATGTTGCCAGTTTCCAGTTCCAGCTCACCCGTTTATGTGACCTTGGACACATCCTCCAAGACCCGCCTTGGGTCTCTCTGAGCCCATCATTTCTCTCATCTGTGACACGTGAGTGGTATCTCACTGGGTTGCTGTGAGAATCCAGTGTACAAGCCATAATAAAGCTGCAGTCTACAAAAATCAGTATGCAAATCGTTCACTATTCAAGCAGATATTCAGAGATAATAACTTATGTCTTAATACAAAATATTAACAGATATACAAGGAACATTTCAAAATATAATTAGTTACTGCTCCCTCCTTTCTTTCTTTGCCTGTAGACATTTTTGTCTGATACATTGTTTTCATTGGTATCAATGTCAGAGCCTCAGAAAAATGAAGAAGTCTCAAAACTCAACAATATGGAAACAATCAACCCAATTTAAAGTGGGCAAAACCGCGAACAAACACTTCACCAAAAAAGACACACAAATGGATGGCAAATAAACACATGAAAAAGCATTCAACATCTTAGTCATTGCAGAAATGCAAATTAAAACCAAAGTGGGATATCACTCTACACCTACAAGAATGACTAATATATTTTTAATTGATACACTAAGTTTTGAGAAAGTGCAGAGCAGCTGGAACTCTCATACACCACTAGTGAGAATACAAAATAGGAAAACTGTTCTAAAAAATAGGCAGTTTCTTTTAATTTTTATGAAGTTATACATATACTTAACAGCGATCACACTCCTGGATTTACCCTAGAAAAATGAAAATCTTATGTTCATTCCATACTCTGTAGATAAATATTTATAGTAGCTCTATTCATAATCACCCAAACTGAAAACATCCCAAATGTACTTCATGGATAAACAGTGGTGCATCCATAAAGTAGAATACTACTCAGCAATAACAAGAAACAAGCATTAATATATACAACAAAGACATTATGCTGAGTGAAAGAAACTAGTCCCTAAAATTCATATTCTGTATGAGTCCATTCATGTGACATTCCCAAGAAGACAATGCTAATTATTGGGAACAGGTCAGTGGCTGTTAGAGGTTAGCTGTGGGTAATGTCGTGACTCGAAGAGAATAGCCCAGGGAGTTTGTGGCAATGGAACTGCTCCATGGACTGGTGGTGGTTACAGTTACACTAATCTACAGTTGTGTTAAAACAATGGAACAGTACACAAGAAAATTCAATTATGTAGAAAATATTTTAAAATAAAATTTTAAAGTATACTATATAGCAATTACTACTAGTAAAGACATTTTAAGATTCTTTATTCCATACAAAATAAAATTTGAACTTCAAGGCAATCTTTCCTCTTTCAACTTCTTTTTTTTCACATTTTTTATTGTTGTTCAGGTACAGTTGTCTCCATTTTCCCCCCATCACTCCCCCTGAGCCCAGCCATCCCCATTTCCATCAGTACTCTCACCTTCCCTCAGCCTATAATCATCAGCAGGCCATTAATAAATACTTGTGCTAAGTCTCAGATTTTACATTAGCATAAAAATGAAATATATGTAATATGAAAATTCAAACAGATATCTTGTCTACACAATTCTAAATATTCAAATATCATCAAACATCCAAAAGGGCAATTTTTTCCACTCCCTCTAAATATTTGGCACTTTTATCAACTTTAAAGAGTTTACATAATTTCAGTTCCTAAAGTAAAATAGTTTACTATGTTCATTAAATGAATTAATATACTATGCCTCTTAGTGTCAACAAAGATGGTCAATATTTTCAGTTTAATTTTCCTGAATCATCGTATTTGAATGCTCAGTTCCAGGAAAGTTACATTACTAATTCTCATTGATAACAATACTCTCTTAATATTTCTTATTCCTTTATTTATTCTCTCTCTCACACTCACACACACACACAACTTAAACTATTAAAGACACACGCTTTAAGTTAACATTTGGGGGGTATGCTCACCCTGTGCTCCCTCTTCCTATGCTTACTGTCACTCTCGCCCATAGGTTTAAGTTCTAGCAGACAGCCACCTTTACATCTTGTGATTTTTTTTTAAGTTTCTCTCAAAGAGATATAACAAAGATGCAATGTGTAGATTGAACCCATGAATGACTACCAAGCGACCTTGGCTAGAAAACCTGACAAGTAAATAGAAATCTGAGTACTTTTTAAACTCAGTATAATACATTCATGATAATTTTGCTAAGAACTGACTATATTTTACAACAATGTTGATTGGTTCAGGAATCAATGAGCAGTTAAGGGTAAATCTTTCAGCATAACAGCAGGGCCCCCAGGGACATATGGGGCATAAGCAAGCAGAGAGTTCTCCCTATCAAAATCACACATGCACATAAGTTTTTTCTTGAGAAGGTATTCCAGGAAACTGGGCAGATAGCCTAACCTCAAATATTCATCCATCAACTTTCCAAGGCTTAAAATACCATGGCTAACTACCTGTCACTTTTAGTCTAGAGAAAATAACTATATAGAAAAGGCAAGGGCTTTGACTGCTATGCATGATAAGGAAATAATAAAAATGTATATATTTGAAACAATTCATGAACAAATCAATATAAGATTCTATAGGAAAAGATCCATGCAGTAGGAAATCAAAGGGATGAGTAGAGGAGCATTAAAAGGCTTTTCAGAGGAACTGAGACATAGACTGAGCCCTCAGAACTAACACAGAGAGAATGAAAGGGAGTGCCTTCTCAGTTGGAAAGAGAGACTGAATGAAGGATGATGACAGATCTGAGAATGGAACTGTGAAGATACGCACATAGCCCAGAAGAAGAGCCAGGACACTGTTGTAAACAAATGATTGAATTATCCTTGTTTCCTGTACTCGTCAGTACTGGAATACGATGTTAAATGCAGAAGTATATTAGCAGTGAGGGCTAAACAGGTGTCTCACGTGAGTTTTAAACCTCAAACTAAATGGCTGTTTTCTGAAATACAGTCTGAATACCATCTAATAGACCAGAGAATAAAGTTTTTTTTTCTCTCTCAAGCTCTAGGATGCTGGAAGGATTGCTATGTTATCTACTGTACTATTCTTAAACCACACACGCATGTGTGTACACACACACACACACACACACACACACACACCTGGAAAACAAGGGAAAAAGACTAAACCCTTGCTTTAAAAAAGTAAATAAACATGTCCTGTCTGCCAGCTCTAAGCAACAGTAACTTTAAATATATATTCATGATATCTAAAGCAATGGAAATATTTATAGCAGAATTAAAACTGGGAATATTCCCAGGAGACTCCATCTGGTGTTTCATTTTTGGGTTTTTCCCCCCCAAAAAAGACAGTATATTTTAGAATTCTCAAGGAGAAAGGTCAAGTGAGTATATCAGGTTAGAGAAAGGGAAAATAGGCTTTTCCTTCCCATCTTGTTGATTTCTTGGATAGCATTAGAGGAAAGTAACTGAAAATATTTCTCAATATTTGTTCCAGTAAAAGTATATTATAATGATGAGCTATATCCAAAGTAGACTTGAGTTAAAGCCTAGTATTCCTAATGATAGTACTGAACTTTTTATTTTTGTCATTTAAATGTTCTCCTTTTGTAACATTTTTTATTGTTGTTCAAGTACAGTTTTCAGCCTTTTCCCCCCACTCCTCCCCACCACCCTAGCCCTCCCCTCCTCCCTCCCTTGTGTCCACCCCCCCCTTGTTATTATCCATGTGTCCTTTATAATAGTTCCTGCAAACCCTTCATCTTTTTCCCCTATAATCCCTCCCCTATCCCCTCTGGTCACTGTCAGCCTGTTCTCTATTTCACTGTCTTTGGTTATGTTTTGCTTGCTTGTTCTTTTTGTTGATTAGTTTCCTGTTGAAGGTGAGATTATACAGTATTTGTCTTTCACCGCCTGGCCTATTTTGCTTAGCATAATGCTCTCCAGTTCCATCCATGCTGTTGCAAAGGGTAGGAGCTCCTTCTTTCTTTCTGCTGCATAGAATTCCATTGTGTAAATGTACCACAGTTTTTTGATCCACTCATGTACTGCTGGGCACTTAGGTTGCTTCCAGCACTTGACTATCGTAAATTGTGCGGCTATGAACATTGGGGTGCATAGGTTCTTTTGGATTGGTGTTTCAGGGTTCTTAGGATATAGTCCCAGCAGTGGAATTGCTGGGTCAAAAGGAAGATCCATTTCTAGTTTTCTGAGAAAATTCCATACTGTTTCCACAGTGGTTGTACCAGTCTGCAGTCCCAAAAACATTGCACTAGGGTTTCCTTTTCTCCACAACCTCTTCTCCAACACTTGTTGTTTGTTGCTTTGTTTATGATGGCCATTCTGACTGCTGTTAAGTAGTATCTCACTGTGGTTTTAATTTGCATCTCTCTGATAGCTAGTGATGCTGAGCATCTTTTCATATGTCTCTGAACCCTCTGTATGTCCTCCTTGGAGAAGTGTCTGTTCAAGTCCTTTGCCCATTTTTTAATTGGGTTGCTTGCCTTCTTAGAGTGGAATCATGTGAGTTCTTTATATATTTTGGAGCTCAAACCCTTGTCCAAGGTATCATTGGCAAATATGTTTTCCCATGCAGTTAGTTCTCCTTTCATTGTAATGCTGTTTTCTTTAGCTGTGCAGAAGCTTTTTATTTTGATAGGATCCCATTTGTTTGTTCTTTCCTTTATGTCCCTTGCTCTAGAAAACATATCAGTGAAAATACTGCTGCATGGAATATCTGAGATTTTCCTGCCTATGTTCTCCTCTTGGACTTTAATGGTGTCATGACTTTATGAGCTTTAAAGAAAAATAGTTTCCATTAGTCAACTTTAACCATCTAGCAACTCACTAAGACTTGCCATCAAAGAACTCAGAAACAACATAGCATGCATCTTGCTTGGCCAAAGAGATAAATAATGAACTAAGATATTAGCTAGAAGAAAAAGTTTTTCAAAGAAATTTAAGAATCCCAAAGAAATAATTTTTATTAAGCCATTATGTTATAGAATAACTGATTAGGTGAGTACACATAAGATACCTGCAATGTAGTTATAATCTAAAATATTTATACTCCTTATGAAGTCAATACAGAATATATGAAGAGAAATAGCAGTATATAACAGTTATCTATTGCAGTGTAACAAATAAAACTTCAACATTCAGGGGCTTAAAACATTTATTATCTTGCAGAAATCCAGGTGTGACAGGTAGCTCCTTTGTTTCACAGTATCTCAGAGGCTACAATCAAGGTTTTGCCCAGGGGTTGACTGGGAAAGGCTGGTTTCCAAGCTCACTTACATGGTTGTTGGCAGGAATTACTTCTTCACCTCTCCTGGCCAGAGGCTGCCCCCAGTCCCTTACCCTGAGGGCCTTGACACAGACAACTCACAAGGGGCAGCTTGTTTCATTAAACAAGCAAGTGAAAAGAGTGCACGAGATGGAAGTTCTGGGGTTTTATAACCTAATTCCCGAAGTGACAATCCATCACTTTTGTCATCTTCTAGTGATCAGAAGTGAGTTACTAGGTCCTGTCTACAGATAAAGAGAGGGCATTATTACACAGGGCATGAATATCTTGAGGCAGAGATCACTGGGAGCTACTTTGGAAGGTGTCTATGGCACAGAGTTTAGTAAGAAATTTAAAATGAATATCCATGGGTTGGTGGCAGAAATCTACATATATATGAAAATTGAGGGTGGCATATCCCAGCTTTTATTTTTTTAAGATTTTATTTATTTATTTTTAGAGAAAGGGGAAGGGAGGGAAAAAGAGAGGAAGAGAAACATCAGTGTGTGGTTGCCTCTCATGTGGCCCCCACTTTGGACCTGGCCTGCAACCCAGGCATGTGGCCTGACTCAGAATCAAACCAGCGACCCTTTAGTTCACAGCCTGCACTCAATCCACTGAGCTACAACAGCCAGGGCGCATATCTCAGTTTTTAGAAACTTGTGTTACATATTTGCCTAATGAAGAATTATAAATGCAAATTAACAAATAATCTTCTCACAATCACTAATGTTTTTTATTTTAGCATTTTCAATTTTTAATAAATCTCATGAAATGTCAAGTGGAATTTACCTCACCAACCTACATCTAATCATTTAAACAATGCCTCTTTGTTTGAAATGTGGTTTTGTCCCACACTGAAAATATGGTAGTTCTTCTGAATGTTGCAGATTATTAGAGCAATCAACTTTTTAAAAAATGATGAAATGATTATATAATTATAAAAAATCATTTTTATGTTTATTTAGACTATATTTTTGCTCACAGTCCTTAGTTCCCTCTTCATCTTTGTCAGGCCTCAATGTGGGTGGAGTATTCTTCCCACACCCACTGACTTTGGGTATGGCCTTGCCATTGCTTTGACCAGTGAAATGACTGCATGCCAGCTCCAAGCACAAGCTTTAAAAGGTGATTTGTGTTTCTACTTCCTTGTGAGTCTGCCCTCCTCCTGAAAACAACATGCCCCGACATCTTTGAGAACAGGTATTAGAAGGAGAACACGTGGAGCGGGATGGCACCTGTCCCAACGCCTGGAGTCAAACCCAGCTGAGGCTGGAAAAGCTCTGCATAGCCACAAGCAATAGTTGAACCAATACACAGGAAATAACTTTCTTATCATTAGACACTAAATTTGGGGGCAGTTTATTTTATAGGAAAAACTTACTGAAGCATTTTATATAATAACTTAAAAATCATAAATGTAAAAAATAAACAAGGTAACCTTGAGAGTAGCCACAGATTGTAGAAGCAGATCATCCGCAATTTCCAGACCATCCAAACTCACAGGCTGTTCTCCATTCCAAACATCACCACTTATTACACTAAGTGTTGTGTGATCTTGACCAAGTTAGCCTGTAATTTCTCTGAACAACAGTTTCCTCATAAGAATTCAATGAAATAGTAGATCTGAAAGCATCTGATAGCACCCTGGAATATAGTAGGTACAAAGTAATATTTGCTTAATTTTCTGATAATTAAATTAACAGACATTTTTTAAAAATTAAATTTCATAAACTTCCAGTCAATTAGATTGCATTAAAAACAAAAGTAATAAACCCTCAAAATTCATCACTTCATACTTATTCTATTACAAGTGTATACTGTTATATTTTACTGTAATTCACATTCTTCAGATTATTACAACTATTGTAGCTCTATCCAGAAAAACTATTACAATGCCATGTTGTTGCACATCCTTTCCCAATCCCATGTACACCACCACTATAGCGGCAGTTTAAACTGTCAGCAGAAATCAGCAAAGGCTACAAAATGGGCTTGACTTACTGTCTCTCTGACTGTCAAAGATTTCAGAAAGTGATACAGAATATGCTAAAAATTTTAATAATGCTAATAACATGCTAATAAATGCATGTCAGCAGACATGAGTATGGTTACCAGAAGGAAAAGGGGATGGGGGTGTAGCAATTTTCAAACCTCACTTAAAATCACCCAGCTGTCTAACTAACTATAGCAATTTTTAAACCTCGCTTTAAACACCAGGCTGTCTGACTGACTGTAGCGATATTTAAACCTCACTTAAAACCTGGCTGTCTATAGACACGCAAAAACCCACTATAGAAATAATCATGCACAGAAACAGTTTTTTGAGTGGAAGTCAGAGACGGAGCACTCACTCTCCAATTCTTTGAGCCACTCTGGGCTAAACCCTCCTAGGGAGAAAAGCCTCTTCCTTTGTCTCAGTGGCTTTTTATTGAGAAAGTAGTCACAGATTGTGGATTGACAGTCTGGCAGAAGGGATCAAAGGGAACACGTATCTTACAAGGATTTTAACAGAGTTTCTGTTGTGATTCCGGGCAGAGATTGGAGTTTTATCATATGAAAAGACTACAGGTTTTAAAGGTTTCCTGACTGTGCCTTCAAATTCCAAGTTAATAACATCCTCTAGCAAACAGATCTTACAGGATCTTGCATATTCTTTGTCCCAGACCTGATTACCCCGGGGGTCCGCCATCTCCAGTCTGAGCTGGCCCCTTTATTTGGCTATTTGCTAAGTAAGCCCTGGGAAGGGCTGGAGACAGAAACAGCAAGGAGACTTGGATTTCTCACACCTGAGTACAAAGACTCAGGCTAAGAGGGGGCAGGGGTAGATGCCGATCACCCCTTCCTTTCCACAGCCCCTTCATTTATTTCCACAGTCTCGTGAGACTTATTCCACAGAGGCCTTTACGAGATCAGCCCATCTTAGGTCGCTTCTCCCTGAGAAGTCTTACCCATCATTGGAAATTAATCTAGCATTAAAGGCCAGGGACAGAACGGGTAGCGTTCATGCCAGGGGAATAAGTTTTGTCTCCTTAGTGGCTCCTGATCCAGAGGTTTCTCATTCAGCCTAAGTCACAGGGGGTCACAGCTTCCTGAGACCGGGCAGGGTGGCCCCCAACAAGGGGGTATGGTGATTGAAGGAGATCTGACTCTGGGTGGTGGGCACTCCATGCAATACACAGATGATGTACCATAGAATTGGACACTTGAAACCTATATAATTTTATTGACCAATGTCACCCCAATGAATTTTAAAATAAAGTAAAATAAATAAATGTGTGTCAGGTCAGTAGCCATCACATTGTGAACAGACACACAATGAGAAAATATTCTTTTAATATTTGAAAGTCATTATCCAATTTAATGAAGTTGCCTGTGCCACTAAAGAACAAGGGAAGTCCAACAAACACCTTTGTTCCATTTTTACCTTGCTCAATAACATAAATGAAAATATTCACCAATATGCATCTTGGAAATATGCTCATTTCTAAATATTGTGAGCAATGTTTTTGCTAAATCAGATAGTAAACACTTATTCATAGTGTGATTTTGTCAAATCATGGATGAATTACAACCTTAGGCTGGCTGTGGATACAAGAGTTAGGCAAAAATTAATGAAAGCATTCTGTGAGAATCAATTGACTACATGGAATTCACATAAAGAGCATTGTATATTTTATTATTAGCTGTAAATTGTGTGCTACTTATCCTTCATGTCAGTAAAATTTACAATAAATGTACATTTTGTTCAGAGAGCCAGTCATTAAACATTTACTATCACACGGCTGGGAAGGAAGAACAAAACTCACCAGGAAATGACAAGGATTTTTTCAATGCCTTATCTGCTCCACTTGGTTCACTAGGTATGTAATTAGGCAACTTGTCAGGGGACCTGCAACACCCAGACTCTTGCTTCTCTCAGCCCAAGCTTTCTTCCATTCTCCCAGGGCAAACCTGGCATCCCAAATGACTTCACGGGAAGTCTGAAGCCACGGAAATAGGACCCAGAGAGCAAAAGGAGATGTGCCTTTGCACACAGATCAGTAGGTTTATTCTCTCTCCATACAACACATGAAAGAGAGCACATTTTGTGAGCTGTCCCTTCTGATTCTCATTCTCTTCCATGCTCTAATCCTCTCATGCTCTTGTATTAATATTATGTTCTTATTAGTGTTTTACGCAGCAAGCTGAATATCCCATTTTTATAAACATTTTTTCATGTAACATTTTTACCTCTTGTCATCTTAGTCACTCCTTCTATATCCCATTCAAATGGGACAGAATTTTACTAGATAACACTTAATTTAGGCTGCCCATCAGGAAACTGGCTCCCTGGCTCTGGAAACTACATTTCTACAAAGGCAGTCTAGGCTTGTGCTGGCTGCATTAGTGGTCCACCACTGTAGGTTCATTGCAACCTTAAGGTTAACTGAACTATTCCACATGACCTATTCAAAAGTTGGCTCTTCTCCATCTTCTACTTTGAGAACCTAAGATAGAAATAGAAAAATTGAAATATGGAGGAATGCTAAGAACACTAAGGGACAGAGCAAATATGAATACCAGATAACAAGATGCAAGAAATGTAACAAGAAACAAAGACTCTTTTACATTTAAATAACATTAAGCAACCACAGTGGTACATCACAGTACATAAGCAATGATTATAGTAACAACCTTGCATTGTTGAGGTTTTAAAAGGCAAGAAAAAGTGCTACACTTTTTAGAAAGCTATCTACCAAAGTTATTTTAAAAACTATTTGTGCTAGGCTAATCATTATTATGAAAGCATAAAACCTCTTTACAAATTCTTAGAAGCCCTCAAGCTTTAACATAATAGATGCTCTTCAAATGTTTGTTGAACAAATTAAAGGAGTGTACAAGCAAAATCTAGAAAACTTTAACATGGATGAACCATCCAAGTTAGTGGTATTCTTGTGTTACTCCTTACATTATGAGCAATCATTTATTGAACTCTTTATATAAGCTAGTAACTTTACATATGACATTTCTAATCAATAGCAACAGTGAAAAAATTGTGATGCCTAATTTACAGAGGAGGAAATTGAGACACTGAAAATGTATGTAAACTACACAAGTTCACATGACACATAATTGGAAGAGCCAGAATTCTAACCCAGAGTCACGTGATCCCAAAGCCTGAGCATTTTTTCCTATTTGATATTCTCCAAGCAATGATGAGAGTGCATGTCAATAACTATGCATTAAATTAATTTCATGATTAGTTTTACATAATTTTATTCCTATTTTAAACATTATTCATTTATACTTAATCTTTGCAGCATGGTCTAATCACATATTTATTTAAAAACAGAGAGATAAAACGTGTCTTAATTTCCATTTCATAGGAGATTGCCAATAATTAGAATGGTTTTTATCCATTGAGAATAAAAAATTATATAGCCTGGTATGATATGACATGTGTACTGGTGATAAATTCCTTGGGAAAATGCTAAAGAGGTGTGCACCCACACATATTGAACAGGTTCCTTTGGAGGGTATTGCCTCCCCTAACTCCCCATGTAGCATAATTGTTGGTCTAACCCTAACCCAATACCAAAGCAGGCAAAAGCAAGATGGGAGAGACGGATGGCTCCAGCAGGTCCCCACTCCCTTGTCAGCGCCTTTGGCTATTCCTGGCAAACTTGGTTTCCCACTTACCCCAGCTTCTGGAGAACTGTGGTGCTCACTGTCTCATTCCAATGAGTGGTGAGAGTTTGAGGAGTAGGTCCTGCCTCCAAGAGTATTTGCATACTAGGCAGTGTTCAAACATAAAGTCACTAGTGGGATTAATTTCCCTTTTTAATTTAAGGCATCGGTGCTATAATGCTGAACCAAGTAATTAATGATCTGATACCCCCCAAAAAATACCACATACCAAATATCCCAGTAAAAGCTATCTCCAAGGTATCATAAATGTAAAAGTTTTGGCAACTGAAATAGGAGCAGCCCAAGAACGCTTTAGAGAAATTCTAATAATTTAACTTTCTTGAAGTAATTCATATCAGTAACTCTTTGTCAAGAACAAAATATGGTTATTTGTGCAAAGACTATAAATTACAAAAATGTGTATGTATGTGTGTGTAAAATACAGTTTAAGGGCAAATAAACTCATATAAACCGGTTCCTCTGCAATCCAATGTTGAATGCAGCTCTTCCCTAAAATCCTGAAGTCAATAAACAGGGCCAAAACCTGAAGATTAAGAGGACTAAATGCACAGTCCACACACTGAAGAGAACCACCTACGGTCTGGGTCAGGTGGCTTTCCCAGGGATTACAAGGAGACCAGAGAAACGGTTTCACTACTACAAGTCATCTACCCCTACGTACTTCCAGCCTCTAAGAAGAAAGGCTGTGGAAGAATGGGAACAGGAGAAGAGGCTACTGTTTCCACCCCCTACTCCCACCCCCAGACGGCTGCACCAGCCAAGTGAGAGGGAGGACTCCAGGGGATCTCTGTAGAGACTGGGGATGCCTGCAAGAATAGGTCACCACCATTCCACTCAGGGACTATGGGTAAGGAAGGGGGGTTGCTGACCTACCCCTGTGCCCACAGAGCAGAAAAGGGAGTTGGCAAGAGATGGCAGTCACAGAGAGTGGGATGTCCAGCAGATGAGCAATCTTCCTCTCCCCACCCCCACCTCAAAGAAATGCAAACTACACAAAGAGTTAAACCTCTATCCTTCTCCCTTCTTCCCTCCCTCTTTCCCCAAAAGTTGGCATGTATTTCAAAACCATGAGGTGGAATGCAAAAGCAAACTGCAAAAGGATACCTGTAGTTTATTAACATCTGTGTAAATTTAAAAACACATAGAACAATCTTATGCATTGTTTGATTAAATACATTTTAATAAGACTCAAGCATAATAAACAAAAAAGAAATAACCAGTTAATGAGGATTTACTTTATCACAAGCAATAAACAACTTGTAACAAAAGTCAGGATATACAGAACTGACATGTCCACTCAAGGATATCTATATGTAAATTATTAGTCAGTAGTAATCTGCCTTGATATATTCACATAGTAAGAATACTTTTAGTACTATAGATGTAACTATTTCCCCATTTCATCAGTTACATATCTCCTTTGGTATATAAACCTAGAGCCTTATAAATGTGAAATGTGCTATAATAAAATGCTTTCCTGGGTTGGACTCTGCTTGCAAATAAAGTAATTAAATGCCATGGCTTGGAATCCCAGCTGATTTATTTCAATAGAAAGGACCCCATAAAGTTCTCAGCCAGTTGTGTAAGCTGAGCCTCCTTTCTGTTGCATTTTAAATGGCTTACAGGAGATGTTGGGGTAAGGGGAAAGAGAAATAGCAGAAATATGTAATATACTAGGGTTAGTTCTTAGAATAATTGGTCAAGGTATATGTACTTAATACACTTAAAGATAATATCAACAACCTTAGCCAGTCTTAATTTTCTCTATGAGCATCCCTGAATGCATGACCCCCAATAAAGTCTCCTCTCTTCTTCTTAGCATTGGATTACCTTATTGTTTCATTTTGTTCTCTGCCTCATGTGTTTGCTTTTACTTTTGTAGACCAAAGATGACTAACACAATACTAGGCATATAAGAGGTATGATAAATAATTATATTTTGCATGATTTTAAATATTTTTGAAATAAAAAAATGAATCTGTCATTCAGCATAAGATTATGTAAGTAGGAAACAGAAAAGATATTGTCCTTTAAGAGAGTGAATTGACTATTCCTTCCACCTGCTTTATAACTCCAGTTATTAATAGATGGCCCTAAGAACTCAAATCTCATTAACTTCTTGTCACAGAAAGCCCAGAAATGTTTTTTTACAGGTTGTGAAGAAAAAAATTTTGGGAGTACTCCTGAAGAAAACTTAAATATAACAGGAGGAGGAGGCTTCAGGGCAGCAGCTGGGGCCCATATTCTGTTTCTTCCTTCTCAGTTAAATTGTGCCTAAGTAAGAAAGTCCTCTTACCAAGCCACATACCTATAAACAGCTGTTCCCTTAACTACACAAAGAGAACCTAGAAAGTTTTTAGAAATGCTTAGTGGAGTTCACCGCTCCTAATAAGTTGTACTAAGAAGCTGTGATCGTTTATACATGCCCAGGGCAGTAGAGACCTCTATACAGGGTGAGCTCTATGCAGAAGTTAAGTTGAAAAAATTAGTTTATCTTTGGGACTGTCATTCTCCTGCCCAAATACATACATACATACTCAGGACTCTGATTCCCTTCAGATACACGCTGCAGGCAATAGATTCCAGCTGCTTCCCCTTCAGTCCATGACTCTTCCCCAACCAACTTCCATCATAAGTTATCTGCAGTGAACTGCTCTCGGCTTACCACTTCCAGGAAAAGAGGTGATAAACACATTTTCACGTAAAGGATTATAACTAATTGAAGCTTAACTCTGTTATCCTCCCCAGTGTCATTAGCTCAAAGCCATGCAATATTAGCAGTAGAATTTCACAGACCAGTAACATACTGATGGGAAAGAAATGTTGGTACCCCAAAATCTCACTAGAGGATTCCTGCTCACTCCCAGCAGGTAAGTAATCCTGTCTCACTCTCTGGGGTAGCAAATCATCTCCATAAGACACTGTCTATACATTCTCAATTGTCATTTATTTTTCAGTCCAGTGAAGTTTGAGGGCTTTCACAATCCTTACTCCATTGAAACTATTCTCATCCAAAGTTATCGCAATTAACTTCTTAATTGCGAAATCATTGCAGAATTTTCTGACTTCAGATTAACTTCTCTGTAGCTCTTGACACACCTGACCATTTCTTTCCTCTTAAAACTCCTTTGGTTTTCATGGCTTTATTTATGGTCTTTCTACTTTCCAGCTCCTTTCTTCTCAGTATCCCTGTGAAATCTTTTCCTCTACCCTTCTCTTAACTATCAGAGCTTCCAGGGTTCTCTCTTCAGCTCTCCTTTTACTCTAAAACCTTTCCTAGTATGACCTCACCCAATTTCAATTAATTTAACCATTACATGTTCTCATATACATGGTACATATGTATGTGTGTATGTATATATATGACAATAATTGTCAAATATCTCCAACTGAGATATCAAGCTCCACATCATGTTTCCAATACCCTACTGAATATCTCCATTAGGATATTCCAAAGTTAGCACACAGAGAATTTTTTTTCAACAAAACCAGCCCCCATATAGGGATCTAACTTCAGTCAATGGCATTTCCACCCACCTAGTTGCCAAGCCAAAAACGTAAGAGTCTAATGTACTTTCCATTAGCCGCCCAATCTAATCAAGCACCATGCCCTATTTATCTAGCTCCTTAGTATCTTTCAAAGAGTCTTCTCTCACCATCCCCCAATGTCACTTCTTTCACATCATTCATCTCGCTCTTCTGGATTACACTGAGGCAGCAGCATATCATAATGGTTGAGAGCATGGATTCTGGAGCCAGAATGACCAACTGTACAACCCTGAGCAACTATTGGGTTGGCCAAAAAGTTCATTTGGTTTTTTCTATTACATGGCTTTGGTAGTTCTAGTTTTCTTTGATTTCATTAGAAATAATTTTGTTAGATTGTATTGTGACAGCTGTCATATCACCATGCAGTTAAAAGAAGCATCAAAATTGGTGAATTTTTGTATAGCCATTTTAATATTGAAGATAGAAGGAAATATGCAACATTTTTGGCATATTATGCTTTATTATTTCAAGAAAGGTAAAAATGCAACTGAAACACAAAAAAGGATTTGCGCAGTGTACAGAAAAGGTTCTGTGACTAATGGAACGTGTCCAAAGTGGTTTGTGAAGTTTCTTGGTACTACTGACATCTTGGCCAAATAATTCTTTGCTGTGGGGTGTCTTATGCATTTGAAGATTAGCAGCATGCCTGGCCTCTACACACTAGAAGCCAATAGCAGGCGATAGTCAACATACTCAAAATATCCAAATCAATAAAGTTATTGGTGAAAATTAAAAACGTGTATTTTATTTTACAGAGAAAACCATACAGACATTTTGGCCAACCCAATACTTAATCTCTCTATGTTATCTACAAATCAGGGATGATAAAAAGAAAAGAGTAACCCACCTCATAAAACTGGTGTGAGGATTAAATAAATTAATATATTCAAAGTGCTTAGGGAGAGTCCCTGGCACATGGTGAGTACCCATTAAGTGTGAGCTATTATTAGTAAATACCATCTACCTGACTAGTTTCCCTTCCTCTACTCACTGCTTTCCAAGATTTTCTCCAGTTGGCAGCTAGAGTGAACTTTCTAAAATAAAATTAGATCACATCAGTCCCTGGCTTTAAGCATGAGTATCTCACTTACTCATACACCTATGAGTTCCCCTTTGAGATCAATGATTCCCCTGTGAGTTCCAACAGCTCCATTTGTATACCCATATTATAGACCTTATAAGGCTGAATTGTATTTGCCTGCTCATATACTAATCTGTCCTATGAGACTCTTGGCAGCTCAAGATTTTCTTTTTATTATTGAATCTACTTATCTTCACTGTCTAGCACACAATAGGTATTCAACACATACTCAATGAATGAATGAATGCAGTCTTTCACCTGCTATAAATTGTGCAGTCACTCAACTGGAACTATGGAAACAAAGCTTTCTGCACTACAATTACCCATTAATTGTGTCAGCATTTTCTCATCAGCATTCATGTATATTTGTGAGAGTTCCACTCTTTTTGACATATCATCCCAGGAATACAAAACTAGAGTTAATGCTTTCTGTATTTTTAAATTAAAAGTATTGCTTTTCTCTTGTTATTAAACTGATTTTTAGGATTTCCTATTAAAGATGGAACTGAATAGAGAGAAATCTTGATGTTGACTTTGGAGCTTAAATATCCCATCATTTCCCCCAAAATAAATAATACCTAAATAACTTAGAAAGAGCATGACTTACAAAACCAAGGTCATTCCCCTCTCTAAATATCAGCATAGAAAATGAAGTACATTTCTTCCCCCTGACACAGCTCAAATTACAATATTTTGAATTGAGAGTAAGAAGGTATGATTTTAACTTTCTAGACAAACTAATCAAATTAAATGTAAGAAATATAAAAGTTGAGCCACAACGTATCATTCAAAATATTAACAGTTGTAAAGGTAATGGGCAGCACATGCCTCTGAGGTGGGCTAGCGACATCAACTGTGCAGGGCCCTGGGAAAGAGGCCACCTGGCTGGAAAGCAGGATTTGAGCCTGAGCAGAAAATTGGGTAGAGACATGGCTTCAGCTCTTGAAAGCATTAAGCAAGGAATTAAGAGGAGAAATGGTCTCTCATTAATAATAACAAGAATAATAACAACAACCTTAGATAGCGCCAACAGTGTACCATGGAAGCCCGTTCTAAATGGACACATTAACTCATTTAATCTTAATAACAAACCCATGAGATAGATTTAGAGCCACTATCTCATTATAGATGGGGAGCTCAGGCACAAAGTGTAGGGTAGTTACCTCCTTCTACCCGAGTTACCCGTGAGCTACCCTAGGGTAGCTCAAGGTTACAGTTTGTATGTGGCTGAGTTGCCATCTGAATCCAGGCTCATTCTATAGAACATATGCTATACAGCCCAGCCTCTCACTGAGCAATTGAGTCTGCTGACTAACATTTCCTTTCCAAAAATTGCACTGTTCTCCTATTACATGGAGAAACAGTGGTGACTAGGATAATAGGGATGCCACATTGGGGGTGGTGACAAATTAATAAGTAACAACAAGAAAAGGCCGAGAGTGTTTTGATATGGGAAGTTTCCAGACCTGGAGGAAGAGAGTAGGACTTCTCATCTGTTTCAGTAACAAAGAAAGGCTTCTCACAAAAATGAACATGAACCCAGAAAGATGAGTAGGAATTTGCCTGATAAAGAGGTAGAAGACAGATTCACAGGTGTGTGAGGAACTGGCAGGAATTGCATAAAGCTAGAGCAGAGAGAGCGAAGTAAAATAACCAAGGAGAATGGAGGCAAAGCTGGCCACATTAAAGCATTTGGGCATTATAGAAAAGCCAATAAGAAGCCTTGGAGGGTTTTCTGCAAAGGAAACTAGAAGACTAGATTGGAGAGTCAAGAGTAGAAGCACAGGAAGAGGTTGGAAGGAAACTATGTCAGTACTCCAAATATGAGAGCGTCCACAGCACTTAGAGATACATTAGATGTGGTGGATGAGAGAAAGGGAGAAGCCGAGGAAGACATTCAGGAGGCAGCATACAGAGAGGAATGAAGGAATCCAGACATTGAACCGTTGCCATCAGCACTGATGGAAAATAACAAATAAAAATACAAAATGTGCTAATGTTTAGCAGTTAATAGCATCAATCAATTGAATGTTGAAGGGAACAGATTAATCTATCAGGAAAACATTAACATTTTAGATGCATAATATTAAGAGATAAGAACAGAGAAACATTGCTAAAATTGTGAGTATATACACAGAGGAAATATCTCAATATGCAGAGAAGGAGCACAGAAAACCAAAGCAGAGATACAGAAATTCAAATACAGAATTGAAATAAGAGCCATTATTAATGAGTCCTACAGAAGTATCTCTTTCAGTTTAATGGTGCGTTCAAACTTGGATGGGCTGGGTGTTAGAATGAATGGGCAAGAATCACCAGCTAACCAGAAGAGAATCAATGGTCCACTCCCTTAATTTTCTGAAAACAAGAAATTAGAATCTACTAGTGGCATCATAAAAATGAGTATGCTAAAGAAGGTACCTTTTAAAGGAAGTAAATTCCGGGTGGGAAGAGAGGTCAGTTTTTGTTCCTGTCATCCACCATTACCCTTAAAAATTATTTTCTGAGAATTGAAATAAGCCATACATGTCTCCACAGCAACTTTTACTTACTACAATGTTGACTATTTAAAATCATTTGAAAATACGACTGAGTTCAATGGCAAATATTAAGAGTACATAAGCTTCAATATAAAACTATCTTAAAGATTCTGTAGAGGTAAGATAGAAGTACAAAAGAGTATAAAGTATTATAGACTGTAAAATACAAATTAATTTTATAATTTAAGCTTGAGACTTCAAAGTTTTTCCTTTTTATATCAATCAAGTTTCTCTGATTGTATTTGTTGATTCACTTTTATTGGGGATACATCAATAGACATTTTGGAGGAGAAATTACTTATTATATCAGCAACTCCTTACACTTTTGCATATGCAGCAAGGATTTGCATCAGGCTCCTTGGTAGACTGCCTCTCCCAACACACAGTAGGGGAGCTGCACACGCCCTTGAAACAAGGTCTCTGTTGTGGTTTGAATTGTGTTTCCTAAAAAAGATACATACGAGTGCTAACTTTTGGCACCTGTGATTGTGACTTTATTTGAAAATATGGTCTTTGCTGATGTAACCAAGTTAAGATGAGGTCATATTGAACTAGGATGAGCCCTAATCAAAAGACTGGTACCCTTGTCTGAAGAGGGAAATTTGGACACAGGTACAGATACATACCACATGATGATAAAGGCAGAAGTTTGAGTGATGAATCTACAAACCAACAAATACCAAAGATTGTCAGCAACTGCCAAAGCTAGGAGACAGGCGAGGAACATATCCTCCCCATGTTAGTCAGTTTGGGAGACCACAATAAAAGTCCACAGACTGGAGAGCTTAACGGAAATCAATTGATTGATGCTAATGGAATTTGCCCTGCTGGATTACAAACCTGCTTTAGGCCAAAAACCTCCTTATTCCTTCTATTTTTTCCCTTGTCTATTTTATACATGTCCAACTACTGTACTTTGCAAATAAATAGCTTGTTTCTTAGGTTTCACAGGTCCAAAGGTGGAGAATAATTTTGCCCCTTGACGGACCATACTTCAAGTCTCATCTAAACCTGATGTAGATGAATTAGCAGAGGAGATTTGGGACTTTGAGTTAATAGTGGAATGAGATACAATTTGGAGAGATGTTGAAATAGGGTGAATGTATTTTTCAAGTCAAAAGAACATGAATTTGGGGGGTCAGATGATAGACTCTTGTGAGTTAAATGTGTCTCCCAATAAGATATATTCAAATCCTCACTTCTAGTACCCATGCAAGTGACCTTACTTATAAATATACTCTTTGCAGATGTAATCAAGTTAAGATGAAGCCACACTGGATTAGGATAAGTCCTTATCCAATGACTAGTATCTTTATAAGAGGTACATCTGGACACAGACAGAAAGACGATGCCATGTGGTGGCAGAAGCAGACACTGGAGTGATGTCATCTACAAGCCAAGGAACACCAAGGTTTGCTGACAACTCTCAGAGCTGGGAGAGAGGAATGGAGCGCACCCTCCCTCAGTGCCACCAGTCCTGCTGACACCTTGATTACAGACTTCCAACCTCCAGAACTTTGAAACAATCAAGTTCTGTTGTTTTAAGCCACCCAGTTTGTGGCACTTTGTTATAGCAGCCCTAGGAAAGGCATACCATTTCCTTCGATATACTCAGGAGAAAATAGCAACTATAGTTCTAGTATGTTAAAATAGAGAATCTTTAAAAAAAAAAAAAAGAAAGAAAAAAAGAATCTGACACCAAACTTTCTGATTACAAAATTCTTGAGTGTTTATTAGAATCTAGTTTGCATATTTACATTGAAACACCCTGGCCTTAACTGGAATTGTCCTTGTACCCTATGGATTGAATGTCTGAAAGGAAATTTGGAAGCTGTTGTCAAGATCTCCGCATATAAAAATGACAGGAGGATGAGAGCAGCCTTGACTGATTAGCCACACTCTCTAAGGCAAAGGACACTCATCAGAATTAAGAACTAATACATTAATCCACGCATGTTGTGATGGTTCCATGACTGACATGCAAGGTGATTTTACTATTGAAGATATCAAGGTCACCAGGTTGAACAGGGTATCATCAGGGCAATATACCACATACCAAGGTAAAGGGAATGTTTCAGTATTAAAACTTGAAAGACAGGATGGGCTGCAACATAGAAACCCAGGACTCAGAAATTCCTAATTTTGCTATCTACTGAAGTGAGGACCATTTGAAATAACTCGTGCTTTATCAGGATTTTTCACTTTTTAGCAAGAATCTATTCATTCCCATTCTATCAAATTGTGTCCCAAAAATTTATAGAACATATCATTTTCTTTACAAATTGAGCCCTGGCTGGAATCAGTTCAAAGGGGCATGAAACTTGTCCACTGTGTCACTCTTTCCGTAGGAAGCAATGTTTACATCCTGGTGTTTTTCCTAGAAAAAGAAAAATAAACCCTGAACTAAGGTCCTCTTTAGTTATTTATGTAAGAGATTGCTACACACACACATACAGTCTGTTTTTCAAGGAACATCTCTCCCAGAGATGTTAGGAAAGAAATACGCACAAACAGTTGTCCACATGCCAGCAATGGACTAAATCTAAAAACTGAATGGTTCTGTGAATCTTTATTTCTTAGCCTTTGCAGTTTAAGAACTCCAAATCAAACAAATAACCTTTCCCATCAAATATGTATTCATCAACCACATGCAATTAACAGTATTATCTGACATTTTCCAGCTGTGGCTCCATTATCTGTCAAGGACACTCATTTTTGAGATAAGGGGATATGAAAGAAGTAAAGAAATGGCGACTTCTCTACACACTGTGGCCTTTGATTCTTCAAATCAAAACCATCATCCAAATAACCAAACAAAACAGTCCATTTTAAGAATAAAAGGAGGCTTCAGAAATAACCTTCATTAAGTAGTTGCTTTATAAAATTAAAGATAAAACTACAGAAAACTTTGATTCCCTTAGGATAAAAAAGATGAGTTACAGACAGTAAAGACAGAATATCTGGCCTTTTGCATTTTTTCCTAATGCATTAAATTAATGTATGTTTCGAATTAAGTCTGTGAGTTTCATTTTTTAACTTTTGTTCTGAAAACATAAATCCTACTGAAATGGAACAAGAATCTTTTGGAAAAACCTCAATAGCAATGGAGAAAAAAAAGCTATGGAATATGAATGAAACTCAACAATCCATAACTCTTAATGCAGAATAACATTTAAAGTTTAACTAATCCCTAAGTAACTTTTAGAGTCACCAGACCTGAATATATTGGAAAGGCAGTACCTGATACCAGGTTAAAATACATTACTAAAATCATAATGTTTCAAGAAAACAAAAAAAAAAGGATTGATTTTTACCCCTTACAGTACAGACAAAACTAATAATAATCATATAGGCGTTTAAAATCAAAACATACCTAAGGAACTAACCATCCTCTGTATTTTGGGTTGAGTTTCAGTGATGCTGACATTCATACATATCAGTCACAACACATGTTATGCTCCATCAAATGCTCATTCCTGGTTCTTCATCTATTTTAAGAAGATTTTTTTTTAGTGCAGTCTCATTTTTGTTAAATTAAACCATCCAAAAAGGAATGGCAAGTCTCCCCACATATGGCACCTTCTGTAGTTTCTATAAAGTCTACAGAATAAAGTCAATTCTATGTCTACACTGAGTAAACATCAGGTGAGATTTTCTGCTGTTCTCTTCTAATTAGGAATTTTAATCTTTCCTGCAGGCCTTTATCATGAAAGAATGTAAGTGCCTCTGTTAGGACATTTCTGCCAGCAGAAGTAAAGAGGCCAGGAAGGCTGAGCTCTCAAGAGTCTATTGTGATGAGATTTCCACAGGGCACAGAGTAGCCATCCATCTGCCCCCTTCATTGCTGTCCCCTTAAAACTTCGTGACAGCAACCTTGGAAACAAGCTTCTTCATTTCCTTCACCCATTTGCAAAATAAATCATCATGCCATTCACTTTTGACCAGGATAGTTATTTTGACTGAAGTAGTCTATACCTTACCGAGGACACACTTAATGTTTAAGTTTAGGCAGCCCCACCTCACAAAGTAAGTTTAGGATCCATCTTTGAAAATACTCTTATTGACATACACTTTGAAGATTTAGAAAATTATCATCATCAAATCCAAATTATTTGAAGGAAGAAATGTGAGTCTTTTAAGTAATAAAAACTTTACTTAGGGTCTCTAATTGAAGTTCACTTGCTTGGGAGGTTCTGGGAGCCCCATCGAGTTCAATATGGCATGGATACCAAACGTAGGATCTAAACTACTTAGAAACTGAGCACAGACACGCACATTCACAATCTTATTTTGCAGCATTAGCCAGGGTTCCTACTCAGGGAAAGGAAAGACAAACTTGAAATCTGTTTATACAGTTTGTGAATTGCTCCCACACACAAGTCATTAATAACTGAGGAAAAACATATGCATTGCATATCTATGAATATAATGGTAATCAGTTCAAACCTCATCTCTCTTCCATTTCTATGTTCTTTATTTCCACAAGTTATTTATTTATTTTTAATTGTATTAAATGCATTGGTTGACATTCATTAACAAAATTATATAGGTTTCAAGTGTACAACTCTATAACACACTATGCATATCACTTATTTAAATGTGTATTGAGCACCTGAGTATGGGCCAGGCACCACTGCAGGCAGTCTGGATACAGCAGCGAACAACAGAGAAGTCCCCTACTATCATCGAGCTTACAGTCTGCAGGAGGGGCAGTGATAACAAACAAGTTAAAAGCACATGCATTATCATTTCAGAAAGCAATCAATGCTGTAAAGAAAATAAAACACGCACTGGAGGGGAAGGTGCCTGGAGGCACCTGGAGGGGTTAGCCTGGAGGGGAAGAAACAGCCCTGGAAGGAAAACAGCATTGAGCTGAGACTGAATAACAGGGAGTAGGTGCTCATGAATTCAATGTTCTAGGCAGAGACGACAGGAAGTGCCAGCCTCAGGTGGAATAAATTTGGCATATCGGAGCAACAGAAAGAAGCTCCGAGTGACTAGAGGGAGGATGGTGAGGGATGACAGCAGAAAAACAAGCAGGAACAGATTCAGTAGCATCTTGTAAGCCATTGCAAGGTGTCAAATTTTGTTCTTAGTATGATGAAAAGCCCTGAAAAAATTAACAAAGGGAATTATATGATCTGCTTTACATTTTTTAATTTCCTTCTAGCTTCTCGGACCAGAGTGGTGGTTCACCCCAGGCTGTCTGGTCCAGGGGCTGCGAACTGAGGGGAACTGGAACTACCCTGGACTGAGATGACCTAAGGCTACCTCACTCTGCAGGGACCACATGATGATACTTCGTTCCACACCTATACATCACAGGCAAGGCTAGCTACAGCCTGCTCTCCAGCCACAAGGAGAGGTCACTGTTCCTGCCACTCCAGCCATGCCACTTCTTGAAATAAAGTACCAGCAATGCAAGTAAATTCACCTATAGGACAGGCTGTAGCTAGACTACAACTGAAGTTACACTGTAACAGACATCTACAAAATGCTGAAGAAATTCAGTGTGCAGAGAACAGAAAGATAATAAATCCCGGTTTGTAGCATTCAGTGATTGCAATAAGAAGGAGCAAGCCTATTTGTACTGAATGTAAATGTGAAAGATAATGGATTGTTGCCTAGCAAAGGGGAAAAGTGCTTTGTCATACAATAGTTCTGATTGTTATTTGTTGGAACAGGAAGTGATTGATATTTGCTAATGCATATTGTTTAAAAGGCACATTTTTATGGGTTCTAGACCTGTAAATGATTTTTTTAATGATCATGAATTCTCAATTAGCTGAAGCAGGAAAGTAAAAACAAATCTCCAATGTGAAGTAAGTCTACAAAGGCCAACCTCAGAGGGGAAGAGGAAAATAGTAATGTCTGTGTCAGGAATGTCTAGTAATATCATTTCATCCATCCCTACCAGTGAAGGGGACTCTCCCTTTATCAGGGATGGAGGAACTGAGGCTCAGAGATGTTACAGAGCTTGATCATTATTATAAAATGCATAAGCAACAGAATTGTCTCTGTAGCCAGAGACAGACCTGAGTAGAGAGCCTATGTTCTTTACATTGCACCACGCAAGGCCAAAGTCAACAATACAGGAATTGGATGCTGCATTCAGGAGTGAAGCAGGTGAATCTCTGGAGAATCTGAATATAAAAAGAACTCATATGTCCTTCCAAGAGATCTTCCATTCCCACCACTGCTGACCCTTGCTGCTAACAAAGTCTCAGGACAGAACCACTATGAAGAAGGCAATTTGAACATGACCTCTCGGCCTCCTTTTCAGATCTCCATCCTACCGAGCAATGCCTTCCTGTCTTCTTTATTTTTGTGGCCTATATAAATACCAGCATCTGCTCTCAATTTTTCATTCATGTTAAAATGGAAGTTACTTATACCAAGCAAAAAAATCTAAAAGAGATATTCATTTTATGAGAATGAGAGATTTAAACCATTAAACTTGATCTCCATATTTTTCAGAAATGAGTCAGTGGACAGAGATAACCTGTAGAGAACCAGGACCTGTCTCGGGTCCTGGAACCGAAGCACAGATGGTATCTCTAGCAAGCCTGAAGTACACTCTGGTCCAATAATTGCCCATCAAAGTCTACCTGACTTATCTCTTACTTCTCTCCCCTCAAGCCAGCCTTCCAAACATACTTTGTCCTTTTCCATTTCTTTAATTTAGCCACTACCATAAATCCCTCCTGAAATTCTCTCCTTCCTCTTCTTTGTCCACAACTTACTTACCCTTACATTACAGCTCTTGCTCAGGGCCAGTATTGTTAAAAAGAATTAACTTTTTTAGCACAAAATACTTTCAGTGTTACAACCTCTAAAAACATAAAAACACATTAAAAGGAAAATTTTTAATTCAATGTGATTTTATCACCAAGGTAACCATTTTTAATCAGCTTTTCTGGTCCTTCGGGCTTTCTGATCATTCTAGGTCTCTGTCCTCAATCTCTCCTCTCTCCCTTTTCTTCCCCCTCTCTTCTTTGAATGCCTTCAGTTTACTGTTACAGGCAGTTGCTTATTATTTATTCAATTAGTCCTTTAAGAAATGTTGATTAAGCCCTCCTACCTTGTATCAGACATCATACTAGATGCCAGAGTGGTGAATGGGAGAGATAACAATTTCTGCCGGCATGATATTTATAGTCTAGTGCCTATTATCATGACTTATTACTTAATATATCTAACTTACTGAGTTAACAATCCATGCATTTTATAAGTGAACATTGTCTCCCAAGATTCAGTGAACATTTCAGTGAACTGAAACTCCTTGAGGTCAGAAAACACATAATGTCATCATGATCAAACACAGAGCCCGTGCCACTTAGCACAATGCTCAGAGGAAACCCAAGTCACAAAACTGACATTTGCTTCCTATCACAACAGCTTCAATTATAAGGGACAGAAACTCTATTGCTGAGCACAGTTGTTGGTTTATATCTCTTCATTTAGAGTCTGTTCCATTTCATACTAGACTATTCTAGTTAAAAATATAGGATGGAGCAAAAATAGGTTTATAGTTGTTCATATGAAAAATAATAAAATGATTAATAAATAATAATACAAGAATAAACTCTATGTCTTGTGTACTCACAACTGTAAACCCACTTTTGCCCAACCCTGTATGTAACAGTAAAATTTTAATTTGGGGAGTACAGTTTATAGTCTGACCAGGAAGAAATGAAGCCCATTTTATATTGATATGGTTTCTGAGCAGGATAAAACTTAAAAACTGTTATCTGATCAGACACAATAAACAGATGGGAAATTATAGTAAAATAAATGGCATGTGTTGAGATTGTAAGATCATCACTGTGACATGTACAGTATCTGACACATCAGAGATGCTCAAAAATATTTGCTAGATTAAATGAATGATGTTGAAAGTTTTGGGGTAAGAAAGGCAGGTACATGATAAAGGAGCATTAGACTGTAGGTCAGGTGACCTGGGTTCCAATTCTACCCTAGCCTTTCCAGATAAATTCCTTTACCTTCATGGGTCTTAATTTCACATGCAAAGAGAGGCTTGGGTTATTTACAATTCAATGCCTGAAGAGTAAACGCAAAACAAGTAACCCAAGTAATATATTTATTGTGACATATTTTGCTAGACTTGTACCAACTGAACACAAATAAATATGCATTCTTTCCTTGTACATGACTTTCAATAGAAAACTCTTAACTACAATAATATATACAAATCAACTTTTAAGGCATAGAAAGCCACCAAATCCTGTAAAATTATGATGCACAAAGTAGAACGTCTTTGGGGAAAAACTTTGATTACTCAACTCTTCTCTGTTAATCTAAAGTTATTAATTTATATCATAGATTAAAAAGTAAATACTATGAACTAATAAATGCAGACAACTGTAAATAAATAAATAAATACATACATACATACATACATACATACATACTATGGACCCATCAAAGAGAACATTTGTTCCTTGTTTTTCAGAAGAACCTTCTTTTTCCTTTGGAAACCTTTTAGTTTTTATTTCCCCTTCATTTCCTCTTCCCTGTGATCATCCACTCTCAATCTGCTACAACTCTTTACTGATAACAGGGGAATATAAACCCAAATTAGACACATCTTTGCCATTTGGCTTTTCTAACTATACTAGTGAGCAGACATTGAAAATAAGAGACCTGCCTCTAGGAAAGCACATATCACATCACAGAAGGAATCATTCACCCTTTTTTTTTCTTTTTTTTCCCCCTTTCCTTTTTTTCACCAATTCCTTTTGGTTCTAGTATCAGGCTTATTCACATCCCAGATTACTCTCCAGTCTTGTCTCCTATTAGCCACCTCATGTGGAGCACGTCCAGCCATATAAACTGCAGCTTCGCAAACCTTCCATGCACATTCCTTTTCTATTTTATTCAGTGTTATCCATTCAATGTTATTTTGTTGACATTCAATGTTATTTTGTATTAAAGTATGCAACATAGTGGTTAGACATTTATATGCTTTACAAAGTGATCCCTCCAACATTTCCAGTACCCACCTGACACCATACATAGTTACTGCATTAATAATACTGACTACATTCCCTATGCTGTACTTTACATCCCCACAACTATTTCATAATTACCAATTTGTATTTCCTAACTCCTTCACCTTTCATGCAGTCCCCCCAACCCTGCCCCCAGCAACCATCAGTCTCATCTCTATATCTGAGTCTGTTTCAATTTTGTTTGTTAATTTATTTTGTTCTTTAGATTCCAAATATAAGTGAAATTATATGGTATTCATCTTTCTCTGACTTATTTCACTTAACATAACACCCCCTAAGTCCATCCATGCTGTTGCAAATGGTATGATTTTGTTCTTTTTATGGCTAAGTAATATTCCATTGTATATATGTACCACTACTTTTTTCTATTGATGGGCACTGGGTTGCTTCCATAACTTGGCTATTGTAAATAACATTCTAATGAACATAAGGGTGGTGCCTATATTCTTTTGAATTAGCGTTTCCATGCACACTCTTATTTCAGAGCCTCTGCCCATGGTGATCCTTCTGCAAAAATTTCCTCCCAGCCTGGCCTCTCTTGTTTACATTCCTCCTGCTCATTCTTCCAAACTCAGCTTAGGCGTCACTGTCTCCAAGAAGGCGTTCTTGACACAACCTTTCCTCACACTCCATCCCTGCCCAAATATTTGGTAAGATATTCTCTCACAGGCCTTGCACAAACCTCTGTGATTACCATCTTCCATGTTTCTCACACTAGATTATCAGCTCTTGGAAGATAAGAACCATCTCTTCTTCATCTTCCTTGCCCAATGAGAGAGCACACAGTAGGTGCATAAGATAGGCTCATTGAGTGAATGAATTAGTCCATAATAAGTGAAAAACTTTCTGGCAGATATATAAAAAATAAACTTAAGTGAATAAACCAAATACAGGGTCTCAGTACCTTTTCTCCCTCATAGCATGTTTTCCAAATAGCAGTGGATATTGTTTAAGCATATCTATTAAACTGCAGGCTTTCTGAGAGCAGAAACCAAATTTCTTCCCTTTGTAATTTCTTCTGATGGCATACAGAGAGGAAAGAGCTTTAAAAAATTTTAGGATGAAAATTAGATCCACTTTATACCCCTTACTTCCATGGACATTTAATATTTCTCATAGGGTTGCCCTTGAACCACATAAATAGGCTACCTAGAAGTTAACCTCACAGGGAATCCCAAAATAATAATTTACATAAATATTTTATACAAACCTTATGACACTTGTGAAAACATGTATATCTTTAAAACTGAGGACCCTCAAATACCTTTGAGTCCAACTCTTCACTACTCTGATGAGACCAGTGAGACACAGAGTTTTGGTGAGCTGTCCAAAGCTACACAGCTAGTTAGTTGGGGTCTCAAGTGGGGGTATCCAGTGGGGATTAGAAACTTCTCCCAATATACATTTTTAAAGGATTTTTAAAATATTTTATTTATTTATTTACTTTCAGAGAGTGGAAGGGGAGAGTAAAAATGAAAGGTTGCTATAAGTACCACTTACAGTGCAGAAAAATTATATATATATATATATATATACACACATATATATACATATATATATGCTATATATATTATTTTTCATTCTAACATGTTCTGGAACTAGCAAGCCAATGGTAGAAAAGTCTATCTCCCCCCTCTTATCCTAGTACAATAGTCATTCTAACCTGACTCTCAGCACTCCACCAGGTCTCCCTGCTTCATACGCAGTTGTCAAAGATCAACAGACTCCCGGAAATGCCGGGTAAGAGACATCACGATAGCTGGATATTCCATCTTTTACTGTGAGTGGTGCTACAGCAACCTTTTATTTTTTTGTCTTCTTACACAGAAAAAAAATCAGATACTTCAAGAATTAAATAAAATTGTGTGAAGGATAAGTCTAATGACTATTTGTGAGAAATCAATTTTAATGATAAAAATATGATAATTCATGAAAATAAATCCAATCCAAGAGCCTAAGCTTAAAAAGTTGCAGGGCTACTTTTCATGGGCATATAAGTGCTCAGTGATGACATCTGTGAATTCCCCAAGCCCCAGTCCCCACATTATAGGATAGAGATATCTGCCCAGTCTTCCTTATGAGATTATTTTAAGGATCAAATTCATGCATTTGAACATTTATTTTAACAATTTTTAACAAACACTTTTTAAATGTCACTATTCTAGGCATCAACATTACAACTGTACATGAAACAAAGTCCTAGCTCTCCTAGAATGTATGCATTCTAAAGAGCAAGACAGACAGAAATCAAATAAGTAGACGGATATATACCTTCAAGGAGTAGGGAGAGCTCATAAGAAATGTAAGCCAGGATAAGAGGACAGAAAATGTCAGGGAAGTCATGTATCTGTTTGGGGAACAGAAACGTTCTCTCTGAGAGGAGATCTGAGTAAAGTCACCAGCCTTTTCTGTCCTCCACTCCTTACCACCTACCACACATCTCTCCAACCTGAGAAATGGCCCACTGTCCTCTGAACAGCTCACGGTATTTCCCTGCTGCTCTTCACTTGTGCCATGCCCTACACCCAGATCTCCCTCCGTATCCACTTTCAATACCCTATTTCTGTTTTAAAGACCAATTCAAAGTACCACTTCAGGAACTGATGTGATCTCTCTAACCTCTGATTCCCAATAGCACACTCATCATGCATGTATCTTCTTTACTCCTCCTACAAGTATTTAGTGAGCACCTACAATGCATTTTACTTTACATTATGATTAATTATACTCCTCTCTTTTCCTTCACTTCCTCATGCCCTACTGAATTGTAAGCTCACCAAAGAGAGTTATCTTTTCAGCTTTATACCCTTTCTAAACCTATCACAATGGCATGCATCTAAGAGACTAAATACATGCTATCTGAATGGAGAAATGTTTGATTGAATGGAAAAATGTTGTAACCTAAATAGGAAGTACTATCTCAGCACTCTTAAAAAAGAGAGAAATGAAGACCAGCTGTCCCACAAACCTCCCCATCTATCTCAGAATTCTCCTACCTCAAAATCACATGCCCCATGGAAGGACTGTGGTCTCCCTCAAATTGGTCCTCACTTACCTCCACTGGGGTCCATTTGAGTGTTGTTAGAGGGCACGGGTCTACAGTGAGTAGTACATTTAGAAATAGTTTGCAGGTCTTGCCTTAGAGCCAAGCCAAGAAGAAGATGCAGAACACACCTCGAGGACCCAGTAGACTTAGAAGTGACAAGGCAAGTGGAATAAAAACCTTTGACTCTGAGTTCATCAGCATTGGAGCCCCTGCCATTTCAAATCCCATGAGGTCCAGGGAAGCAATGGAACCCAAGTTTCAGGCAACCCAAGTCCTGGCTCTGATAATTTAACTCCTGATACATGAAATCTCTGAGCAAAAAAGAGAGAACACTGAGAGATATGAAGTTAAAATAAAATAAAGAGATGTCAAAAATGTTCATTGGAGGTTAAAAGAATTGCATGACCATTTTTTAATGGGAATCCCAAAATAATAATTTACATAAATATTTTATACAAATCTTATGACACTTGTGAAAACATGTATATCTTTAAAACTGAGGACCCTCAAATACCTTTGAGTCCAACTCTTCACTACTCTGATGAGACCAGTGAGACACAGAGTTTTGGTGAGCTGTCCAAAGCTACACAGCTAGTTAGTTGTGAGAGAACTTTCACTTGTTCCATCAGTGTATCTAAAACCACCCCCAATCGGGTGTCCAAGTGTGCTAGCACTGTGACAGTAATGAAAGGCAAGTTGGTAAAGGAATTTGGACAAGTTTGGACACCTACATCAGTTTGCTGTGTTCATACATCACTCTAATGTTTTACTACCTGAATTCTGCAAAAAAAAAACCCCCACAAATGTCAATAATTCTTGGTTTGCCAATTTAGGAACGTTTGATCTTGATGAATAGGCAAATATTTTTCCCTACAATTTAACGCGTTCTTAATATGTACATTGAGTTCCTTCTTTCTTTCCACTGCATAGTATTCCATTGTGTAAATGTACCAAAGCTTTTTGATCCACTCATTTACTGATGGGAACTTAGGCTGTTTCCATCACTTGGCCATTGTAAATAGCACAGCTATGAACATTGGGGTGCACAGGTTCTTCTGAATTGGTGATTCAGGATTCTTAGGGTATATTCCCAGCAGTGGAATCAGTGTGTCAAAAAGCAGTTCCATTTTTAGTTTTTTGAGGAAATTCCACATTGTTTTCCACAGTGGCTGTACCAGTCTGCATTCCCACAAATAGTACACTATGGTTCCCTTTTCTCCACATCCTTGCCATCACTTGCTGTTTGTTGTTCTATTAATGACAGCCATTCTGATGGGTGTGAGGTAACATACCATTGTGGTCTTAATTTGCATCTCTCTGATGGCTAGTGATGCTGAGCTTCTTTTCATATGTCTGTGGGCTGTCTATGTGTCCTCCTTGGAAAAGAGTCTATTCAGATCTTTTGCCCATTTTTAATGGGATTGTTTGTCTTCCTGGTATTGAGTCAGATGAATTCTTTGTATGTTTTGGAGATCAAACCCTTGCCCGATGTATCATTGGCAAATACGTTCTCCCATGTAGTCAGTTCCCTTTTCTTCTACCATCTACAATGGTTTCTTTAGCCTTGCAGAAGCTTTTTAATTTAATGTAGTTCCATTTGTTTATTTTTCCCTTTATTTTCCTTGCCCTAGGAGATATATCAGCAAAAATATTGCCACATGGGATATCTGAAATTTTACTGCCTATGTTTTCCTCCTACCTTTTGCAATGGCATGGACAGAAACAGAGAAAATTTTGCTAAGTGAAATAAGCCAGATGGTGAAAGACTAATACCATATGATCTCACCTATAAGAGGAACCTAATGAACAAAATAAACTAACAAACAAAAAAGAACCAGAAACATGGAAACATGAAACACGCTGACAGTGATCAGAGAGGAGGGGTATAGGGTGGAAAGAAGGGGAAGGGACTAGTCAAAGAACATGTACGAATAACCCATGGACATGGACAGTGGTATAGGGATTGACTGTGGGGGCCAGGGGTGGTCTGGGTGGAGGGGGGCAAAGGGGGAAAAATTGGGAGAACTGTTACAGAATAACAATAAAAAAATCAAAAATAAATAAGTATGCTACATTGACAGTCCCTGGTGTAACAGAAGGTTATTTCTGTTTTGGTTGTTGTTCCCTGACTTTAGGTAAGAACAAAAGAGTTAAGTGGAATGCCATATTCATTTAGAATTTCATGTGCATTTCAATGATGTCAGTATTGGCATAAATTATACTGAAAAAGGATATTTGATGTATCCAAAAGAGTCAGTCATGTGGAACAGTATACAATTTTTAGGTACAAATTCTGAATCTTAATTCAGAAAGCCTGATACTCACATAACCCAGACTGTATAAACTTTCTGACCTTTAGTTAAAGCCTCAAAAATGTTTAGCATTTATTCTATAAAGTACTAGAACAAGAGAAAGTACATGCTCACTTCCCTGAGGTCTTCATCATTCCCCAGTGTTTTATGGAAAAATGTGTTTCAATTTCTGACTTGTGGGGATAAATGGTGTAACCCAAAGTTTGGGGCCATATCTTGTTGTATTAGAGAAGATCTGGATTGACTGTCTTTTTGTATACACTATGTATCAAAGTGGAAGGGAATGCTTTTCCATTGTATAAAACTTCCCACAGAAAAACACCATCAGCAATATATTTTTGATATCTAACCAAAATGTAATTCACACAGATCATTTTCTTCAGAGTCTAACAATCTGTAAAGTCCAAAGTTTTCTACAACTTTTTAGAACTATAGTCTGAGACAATTCACATCGCACACTTTCACACGCATGCAGAGACACAGCTGAGCTTGCATGCACACACACACACACACACTAAATACTCTTTCGGCCACCTTACCAATGGATCCCAGAGCTCGGTTCTGAGAACCAAGAGAGACAGGAGGAGGCGGTGTAAATTTGTGACTGTGAAATGAGAAACAAAAGAGATCCAGGGAGAACATTCTACAACAGTAATTTGGGAGCCAAAGAGAGCATTCATCTAAGACAAGGGAGGCCAGCTGAAAACCATGCCCCCCGAAAAGATCTTTGCCTAGGTTAAGCGAGTCTGAGAAGGTGAATAGAAGACTTGGGCTTGAGTTCCTTGAATCACCCATATGTAAAGCAGAACAACCTTCCACAGGAGTTTGGGTTTTGCCCATTGGTAGGGAGGGCATTCTTATAGCCATGTAGGCTATTCACACAAAGATATTCATTTATCACAGCCTAAATGTCCACTCTGGATAAAATGATTAAGAAAATTGTCAGTCACTCAAACGACTGGCATACAGTTATTAAACATGATGCTGATAAAAAGCTTCTGATTGCATGCGGGAAGGCATACATTTTGATAATAAATAGAAATAATCAAGATAGCAAACTGGATAAAAAATAACTCTGCTAAAAACAAAACATAGTTTATGTTAAAAAGAGAGCTGACACAGTATGGAAAATAGTATGGAGGTTCCTCAAAAAATTAAAAATGGAACTGCCTTATAACCTCGTAATTCCACTTCTGAGTGCAAATGCAAAGAAACCGAAAACACTAAATTGAAAGAATATATGTCCCCTTATGTTCACTGCAGTGTTATTTACAATAGCCAAGATACAGAAGCAACCCAAGCATACATCAATAGATGAGTGGATTAAAAAGCAGTGGTACTTATATACAATGTTATATTACTCAGCCACAAAAAAAAAATAGCAAAATTTTACCTTTTGGGATAGTATGGATGGACCTAGAGGGCATTATGCTAAGTGATATAAGTCAGACAGAGAAAGACAAATACCATATGATCTCACTTACATGTGAAATCTTAAGAACAAAATAAACAAACTAACTAAATAGAAGCAGACCCAAAATACAAAGAAACAGATTGGATGTTGCCAGAGGGGAGGGCGATTGGGGGCTGGAAGAAAAGATGAGGGAATCAAGAAGTACAAATTGGAAATTACAAAGTAGTCACAGGGATATAAAGTACAGCAGAAGAAATAAAGTCAGTAATATTGTAATAACTATGTATGGTACAGGTGAGTACCGGAAATACCAGGGAATCACTTCATAAAGTATATGATTGTCTAATCACTATGCTATATACCTGGAACCAATAAAAATAATATTAAATATAAACTCTAATTGAAAAATAAAATTTAAAAAGAGAACTGACAGATTACCTCAAAATAATATGTTATACATACTTGTAATGGTTCTCTTTTTGTTGTTGTTGTTTCATTTTCTGCCTCCATGTGCTTTCCTAATTTTTTCTTACTGTTAATTATTTTAATAATAAAAAGCTATAAATAAGTCTTATTCACTTTCTAGATTATAGCACCCAGAATTGTGCTGTCACAAAACAAGCTCAGAAGCAGGAATCAGGAGACCTGAGTTTGAGCACGAATCTGTTGCTGTCTCATGGTATGGCTTCAGGCAACCCACCTAGCCTCTGTAATAATCACCACCAGATCCGACACTTTCCCCAGTGCTTTGCCGGCCTTATGTCATTGAATATCCACATCAATGAAGTAAATAGGTCTTGTTCCACCATTATATAGATGAGAAAACTGAGACCTAAAAAAAAAATCAAATAAATGCCTAAGATTACAGAGCTAGTCAATGGTAAAACTGGAAATAGAACTCAGTACTGACTCCATGTCTCCTACACTGTCACCCGTGAAATAAAAATAAAATGTGCTTCTTGAACTTTTCTGCTTATAAGTTCACTGGAAGGCAGAACTCTGTGATACTTTGCTCATTGATGTATCTCAAGCACCTGGACCAGTGCTTAAAACACTGGAGGTACTCAGTAAATATTTGTTGAATGACAGTGCCTGCTGAAGAGACTGAACTCATGCTTCTGAGAATTCTGGAAACATTTCTCAAAAGTTACCTTTGCACCTGCAACCTTAAATTTCTTTGAAGTCTCAAATTTCAACTTAGAACTTCATAGTCAACATTTCAATAAATATCACAGATGTAGCTTAAATAATAATATCATAATATGTAGTTTAACCTAAAAATCATTTTCCAAACTCTTCAACTCTTTCGTAACTTTAATCTCCTTTCCTTCACCAAACAAGTAATATCAGTGGTCCTAAAACATTCGACATATTTATCCTACAGTTTCTTGTACGCCTGGCACACCTTACATACCACCATGGGTACATGCTCTTGGGCTAAGGAACACAGACCTACGTGGCTTTCATGTTCTCACCAGCTCAAAACTGTTATGCTTTTGCAAAAGAGCACACTCCACCAAATAAAACTGAACTAGTGAGACATGTGATGGAACCTCTTTGTTCTGGACATAAAGATTTTATGTCTATTGTCTAAGAAGGCATTAGATTTTTTGGCAGCTGAAATAAATTAGTTCATTTTAAGCTTGTAATGAATTAAAAGCCCTATCAAATAGGGATGCCCAAATTTATGGCGTCTCTGGGCCACACTAGAAAAAGAAGAGTTGTCTTGGGCCACGCATCGAATACATTGTGCCACATAATCACAAAAAAATATCATAATGTTTTAAGCGAATTTACAATTTTGCATTGGGCCACATTCATAGCTGTCCTGGGCCACATGCAGCCCATGGGCTGCAGGTTGGACACCCTGCCCTAGATCTTTCTTGTAGGAACTATTGTAAACCAGTCCCTATCTTACATGGGCATATTTTTATTTTTTGAAACTCCATGCAGGATTTTATATTTCCTCCCTAATAAAACTAGCCATCAGGTTCAGGTCATCGTTCCAGTCTGTTGAGAGTGATACTGAACCCAGTTGTGCCATCTATCATAGCAGCCATCCGACACACATGCCTTCTGTGTCTTTATCCAAAGCATTTATTAAAAAACAACACAGTGCAAGACAGAGCATTAAGGCCTACCACTAAACGCCTCCATCTAGGTCAAAGTTATTCATGACTGAGAAGGAACACTTGCCTAAGTTGAAGGACATATTGAAACCCATGTGCGGGCATGGGATATTTTTATATTTTTTAAAAAATGAGAAATTATCTCTAAAGGACTAGACACACTGAACTAGAATGACGAGAATTCATCAACATGCTAGGTACTGTTGATGAACCCTGTGAATTTGTCCATCTGTATTTTCATCCACATTTTGTCTACAGGATACAGAAAAATTGTTAATTATATGAGCTTCTAAATCAAGATCTCTGAATGATTTTATTTCATTGCTTTTTCTCTAGAATTCAAAAACAATAGGTGGTATTTGGGGGGGGTAAATTAACATCCATTTCACTGGTATAAATCCTGTAATTTTCCTTTTATCCATCACTTCTATCCATCTGAGGCAGGTGTTAACAGAACCCCACTCACACCCCTTCAGTCTGCCCTGAAGGACACGGCACACTTCCTTCACATCTGCCACAGGGCATCCTCTGCCAAAGGAGCCTGCCCAAACCCTAGAGCAAGGCAGAAAGGATTTGCCAGAAGGCTAATTCCCCAGGGCATCCTCATGAGGGATGAATTTTGGTGAATCAATACCTCAGTTGATTCCCCCTCAGTGAGACAGTTCTGAGGTACGTTCAGCAGTCTCTCAGGAGCTAAAATGGCATGAGCCTAATTTCCAACAGGAACAGCTCACTGATCAATGCACCTTTGCTTCTTCCCTTCGTCTTACTTCCCCATTCCCATTTTGTGCTTCCTGGGGTCACTTCCCCAAAACCTACTGGCACCCCAAATCCTTATCTCTGGGTATGCTCTGGGGAGAATCAAAAGGAATCTAATCTCCTGTCCCCCAGAACTGGTCCATCTGTATGACTTTTCTAAAATTACTGAGTTTGTCCAATCTCATAAAATGTCACTTCACTACCCACAGATGCCACACATTTGTGCATACAGACTAGAAATCATTGAAAACCTACAAGTCATTGAAGGGAGTGCTTTCATTCCCCTGCTCCATCTCTCTTGCGCCAGAGCAGCCCTTACGCATGCTATTCTACCGTTTACAGTATGGAAGTCGTTCTTGTGGCCGGAGGAGAAGAAACCAAAACAAAAGTTAAGCAGCATTGTCTTTTCTCTCTCAAGACACCTTAAAGTCATATTGAAAGTCTTCAAAAGAACCCAAGGTTAAAATATACAGGATCTGGCAGAAGTAACACCTGCTTGAGTGTGGTTGGTATGGTAATAATTGTAGTTTTAATTTGAACATGTCACAAAAAATGGCATATGGTGTGCTTGAGTGTGACATTCTTATATTATAGAATTACATGCTTATGATTTTGTAATAAAAAAGGGGCTGGATTCTCTCTGTATGTATGCTTGTGTGTATATGGTGTTAAGACTAAGCAATATCCAAATACTCAGTTGAAAAGTTAAATTAACTATTTTTAAGACAGCATGTATCTATTAAGATACTAAGAGACTACTAACCACTTTGGCAACTGGGCATATTGTGTTTTCATCATTCAAAGACCTAAATGCCAAAGTAGGATTCTGGCATTCTTTCAATGAACTCCCAGTACGTGCCAGCACTGTACTAGAGAACAGAAAGCTTCATTTGGGAATAAACCCTGCCCCCTCTAAGGGGTTTACATTTCAATGAACAGAACTGGGGCTAGGAACGGAGAAGAGCAGTCCACCTGATTGCTCCACACCGTTTCCACAGAGCCGTTCAAGTTGGATCTTCAACTTCTGTATGAGCCATATTCCACCAGAAGTAAATTATTCTCATATAAAGGTACTTAATTCATACCCTAAAGCATCTGGGTCCTTTTAATAAACTGATGTACTCTTCCTGTTTTTACATGTTTTATTTTCTTTTTCAATTTTACTTTTCAATAACAGTTTACATTCAGTATTATTTCGTATTAGTCTCAGGTGTACTGCACTTTTTCACCCAGATGATGAGAACAAAGAATATACCCCAGAGCTCCCAGAATTCTTTGTTGTGTTCTATTTCCTCTTAATTCTCTTTCACTGGGATGCTTCACTTGGTGAAAGTGAATGGCACCTTACTAAAGGCACAGGAGGATTTCGCTGTCGGCAGAGACACAGAGCGAATACACCGAGTCTCTGTAAAAGGGCCAGTGCTCACAGAAGCCTGCCAGGGTAGCACGTGGTGCCCGGCGACCACCTCATAGTCAAGAACATCAGGCTGCCTGAGGAAATGAACCACCAAGGACACTGTTTCTGAAACTGCTACAAAGCACATCTATTCCAGATGTGCCTGGCACTAAACTGCATTAAACCCGTAGGAAACCGGGCTCCTACAACGGGGTTTCACACGATAACTCTGAGGACAGATTTGGGGACATGTCACTTCAGATATTGCTTGTCTTTGCAAGACTTTTCAGGCGAAAAACACAAAAAAAGTTTACTACAGACATATTGCCTATGACTTTGTATACCGTTTACAATGACCTTTTTCAGAAAATGTGCTGTTTACATGACTCATTCCTTTTTTAGACTAGCATAGCAAGGGCTTTTAGAAAACCTGGCTTTTCAAATACCTTAGTTTAAAAGAAGAAATGCCACTTTCTATTATGTTTCTTTCATTAAAGTGAGTCAGATGTATCACCACTGTTTAAGCAGAATAGTTTAACAGATTTGTTCTGAAAGGAAAACAGTTCAGGAAACACAGTAAGAGATTTTTGAGACCTTGCCCTGGAAAAAAATGTCTGCTAATGGCCCATTTCCCCTCTTCCAGTGGAATGCTCTGTGATACCCACCCACCACTGAGATGGTCAGCTGTGATGACAGGCACTTAGGTTTTCTCCTTTACCAGCTTTGTGGCCTTAAAAACCTAACTTCATCTTTCTGAGACTCAGTTTCCTGTTTTGTTTTGTTTTTTACAAAAAAAATGGACTCCTTAAGGATTAAAAAGGATAATACAGGGTACATTTACAATGCTTGGCAGGTAGCTCTATTCATGAGTAGATGGTGGTACTGGAGTAACCTGCAATAGCAGCAGCACACCCTGGGACAACTTCTGACTCAGGAAGCTGCTCTGTTGCTAGTACAAATTGTACCCTGGGTTCTGGGAGTCCACAGGTTTGGGCAATTTTCCATTATCTTTCACTCCTAAATGCACCTTGGACAACTGAAGTTTTTGTGCACACACAGTGACTCAGGGTCAAGGACAATACCAGCCTTTTCCAGTTTGGGACACTGTCATTCCAGTGATTCTAACACATCTGCCTATCTATTGTTCAGAGAGATTTGTCTCTCCTTATGACAGAGGATAACGGAGAGGCATCCTCATCTATCCAACCTGTCCAGCAAATATTTATGTACATCAACTCTTACTGATTGAATTCTATTGTGTATTCAGCTTCTTACTGAAGTGGGAGTTGCCTGGAACATTAACTCACTTGACATGGGTATTTTCTAACACTATTAAATACTAAAGAATAAAAACCTGTCCTGCTCAACATATAAAATGTTTGTCATACAGATTAATGTCAAGATATGTGCGAGTTCTAGAATAAGCCTTCATGTTTGTTGGGTTCTTCACCAACCACATTACCATATAGTAAAATACATTGCCAAAAAAGCACTCTTTAGAAAGGGCATTTCTTTTGTTGGTTTGCCTGTTTTTGCTGTAAATATAATTAGCCATGACAATTACCGTAGGTTCAGGTCCTCAAAGAAATATAATAAACTGGAATGAAGTGCTGCCACAGGCAAGCCGTTGTAATAAAAATGAAGCATGAGACACAACCCGGGCGAAAATGCGGCACTTCCTCAGGGTCATGGTAGCCAGACGCACCCTTTCTGACCCTCGTCAGAGCAATAAACATTTTATATGGGCTGGTAGGTGCTTTTTTATAAGAAAGTTTGCACAAATGGCATTTTAATACAGAATATAATCCAAATTTATAAATTTTATACATTTCAAGGTAGACATCTGGACAGTACTAAAAATTCAGAGACAAAAATTCTCAATACATAAAATTCAAAATTTACAACAAGAAAACCAACATGGAACCCTATTTTTGGACCATGTGGGTATTGGTCTACCACTTTTAAGGGAAATTATAATTCTTTGTTGATCGTTCAAAAAGTACAAACTCTAAGCATCTAGCAGAAGCATTTTCACACTATGATTTTCCATGGTCTAGTGTATGTAGAAATGTTTTGTTCAATACAAAAAATACTTGTTGTAAGAAGTAACCATTTGTCATTTGGTGGTACCTTATGACCTCTGCAGTTCTTTATCATTCTTCCATTGCTATTTAATTGTCATATATGTGAGGGGTATGCTGGGACCCACAGATTTCTCAGATTATGGATTTCTTTTCTGCTCAATGAATACTTTGGAATTTTGAAGGGCATAAAGTAGCAAAGATAATACTGCACTTGCTCCTAAGGTCATGGTAACCACCATGAAAATAGTTCTTCTTAGTCAAGGACTGGGATGAGTTCACAATGGCCTCAGGGTAGAATGTCACGTGTGCTGATGAGGCTAAGCCAGAGAAAGGTGTCAATGCTCAAGGAAGGGTCATTTTACCGATACTCCACAACCCGCCTTGGTATTTAATGTTCCCATAACTTGTTCTCCTTTCAATAAAGACATCCATTGTTCTGAGCTCTCTGGTTTTTTTCAAAGTTACATTAAAATAAGAAATTCAGTCTCACTGTTTGCTTCTCAAGCAGACAGATGTTTAAGAAATTACAAGCAACTTCAATATATGCAAATCTTACTTTTCCTAAAGGGAAAACATTGTTAATGATGTTCTGGCAGCGACAAACTTTTCTTCACCTAAGAAGGTCATTTGAAGAAAAATTACTTGTTATTCAGAATGAACACATATTTAATGCAGAATCATCTACAGTGTTTCTTGGGCATTTTTACTCTAACGATGGGGAAATCTCAGGAAATTTACTGAGAAAAACTCATTCCAGGAATTCACATGACCTGTTTTACTGAGTCATCAAGGCCCTAATTACTCAATGTCCACACCCAATACCCCCCCTATTTCTATTGGGAATAATCTCCACCACCAATTTGGTAAGTGGTTTTCTTATTTTAATACAGCTTTAAAACAAGAATATTTATAGAACCATCACATTTCAGAAAGACTTGTACCAATTTCAAAGAGATGAAAAAAATTTTTTGAAAATGGGGACATCTGTAATAGTGTCAACAATAAAATAGAGAAAAAATAGAATCTAAAGAATAGGCAGAAATTCAAGACCACTGATACTTTGCTTCTCATCTGCATGTTTACAAAATCTTAATAATACACTGAAAGACTTATGGAGTGTTTCGTTTTGCTTTTATTTTGTTGGTTCATTAAGATGGCTTTACTTCATAAAGCTGAAGGAAATTATCAAATCATGGGCCTAGGCAGCAACAGACAGTGAGCATGTCGTTAACTGTGTGGATGACCTGCACCAACATTGAATCCCTCAGGACCTCGGTGTCTCCAATGGCAAAGTGACACAGTTCAACTAAACAATTTCTAATGGCAGGCTTTGTATTTATAGCTGGCAAATACTAGGAGGACTCATCAAAAATGTCCTAATATGACACCTAATTTTTCTATGAATATTTTTAAAGATAATTAAGGTAAGAGGGTGGCCATATATTTGCATGTAACTCAAAGTAAAGTTCAGAAGGGTACATAAACAGTCCATGAGAAGAAATAGTGTGTGTATGTGTGTGTGTGTGTGTGTGTGTGTGTGTGCGCGCGCGCGTGTATGTGTGTATATGGGAAAGCGGGGTGCTTTATTTCTTTACCTTATATTCTTCTGAAATGTAAAAATGTTTATATCATGAGCATGTAAATTTGTGATTAAAATAACTTAAAATATACATGAAAATTTTAGTACAAATATTAATTTAATGATTTCTTCACAATTACTATTTTTGAATTTCAAATATACAATTATTATCCCATGGCTATACTGATATTGTATAATTTTTTTCAGAAAATATTTTGGTTTAGGGTCATCTTAACCCTAATGTTCTCTCCCTTTCATCTGCTTATCCAGTTTCTACTAACTTTCAAGTCCTGTTTCTGCATCACCACCTTCTCCTCCTTCCTCAGCTTTTCGTAAGCAACCCCACTCCAGGACATGCACAGTAATCCAATCATGTTCCGCTCTCTCTTTCTCTCTCCTCTCTATCTCTCTCTACCCCTGCATCCCTGCCTGCCTCCCTCCCTCCCTCTTCTCTCTTTTTCTTCCTAGACCCCAAACACACAGACTTGCCTTGCTCTTCTTTGTCTCCTCCAAATTCTTAGCACAGTGCCTGGCATTGGGTGATGACTCTGTGTATTTTATCCCTACAACATACTGTGATGGAATCTCACACTTTATAAGTTATATTTAAGATCTTTTTAGTACCATTGAAAACACAAGGGGAAAGAAAAAGAAAATTGTATTGCATACTGTAAACATATGCACCTTATGAAAAGTAACAATTTGAGTTAAATGTCAGTGGAAGTATGCTAACTAAATAGGGATCTAGTTCTTTAGGGCTGGTTTGCTTGGGCTACTAGGTAGATTCAGATTTATTGAAAATGTCCAAGGAATTCTGTCATCTAGATTTTTTTAAATATTTTTCTAATCCAAACTTTTGAAGTAACAGAAATTAGATTTAATGAAAGGTAATATGTGTTGGATTGGGTGAACAGTAAGAATCAGAATTGTGAATTGCATCTCTCCATATGCCTTTGCTAAGTTAGCATCAACAAGTAGCCCATTTCTCAGAAGAGGAGGCTGAGACTAAGACTGAATCAAAGAGGCAGCTCATTTATAATGGACAGTAACTTGAACTGGTCCAGGAACAACAAACATGGAATTCAAAGTTTCCTTCTTAACACTCATTCTTAGTGCCAATTTGGAGCTTAATTTCCTTATTTATAAAATAAATTCATCATGCCTGCCTATAGGGTTAGTGGAAAGATTACATGGAATGGTGTATATAAAAGTAGCCCATAAATTATTTATTGTATATGAATAGAATTGTGTTTGTTATAGGGACTTCTTCATTCCTCTTCCCTACCCTCCATGTATTGGGCAGAAGTGCCGTGGTGGAGTGGGAATGTGCCAATGCATGGGAACCACAAGATCTGCCTTCCTGTCCTTGCTCCTACCTTTTCTAAGTGGATAGCTTATGGCAGTGCTTTAACCTCTCTCTGCTTCAATTTCCCAGGGGAAAGAAAACAGTATCATATTTACATAGTCTAGAGACATTTGAAATAATCAAATAGAAAAATGGTTGCAAAATGCTTTGCAAATCAAAAAGTTTTCAACTAAGGCAGCATATTTGTCTTGAAATTGGGTGACAGAAAGGTAGAGTGACTCATGCTAGAATGTGAAGCTATTGTTTTACATAGGAAGAAACTAGGCTAGCACCTGATTTCAAATTGTTTCCACTAAACAATGTGTTTGAGTAAGTATTAATAGATTATGTATATAAAATATTGGTCAGAAAAAATATATAGCACTCTAGAAATGGACACAATTTTCTAATAGAAAAAAAGCAAAATATTTCTATGCATAAAAAGATTAAATAATATTCACACATAGAGGTATTACTATTCAATTGCATTTATTAATCAAAACACATTTACTCTATGTACCTGACAATAACTTTACTGACTATCGACTAATTCATAATAACCCCTGGTTTCTATCCTCTCCTCCACTTTCCATGAAAACCAAAAACATTTTATTTCCAATGCTAATGTTTGGGTATAGCTGCTGCGTCTCCTGTTTGTTCAACCAAGGTTTTATTTAAGAATTGATCTCTCAGTCTTGAGCAAAATATTCTTGAGCATTAAACAACTAAGAAAAATAGCCCGAGTTTCTGGCAATCAAAGTTTCTAATGCACCATATTGATTAAGGTATAATGAATTGCTATTGCTCACTCCTTTTTGGTTTTGATGTGTTTTTTTTTAAAATTATATCAACTTACTATAGGACACACTTCCTGATGTTTTTGCAAGTTTCTTCTGAGTTCAGAATAAAGATAAGTTTTTAAAAACTTGTTTCATACTTTGAGACAATAATGAAAATGTGACCTTTTCGCACGTCGGTTAACTGAACAAGGTTACATTGTGTGTCTTTTGTATTCATTTCCCTCTGCAGGGATAATCTTTATGCATTATTCAAATGTATTATTTTGACATGCAAAAATCGTTCCAAACAAAGTTGCTGATCCTTATTTATATACACAAAGGGGTAAAGAGGTTCAATACATAAATCTTCAGATAAACAGAGTTTGTAAAATGTCATCCCATTAAGTGGTCACTTCTTATTCTATAACTTTTGTCAATATCTGAAAGAAATCACCAAATTATTACAAGATACTACAAAAGTACCCTCTTTCAAAAAAAAAAAAACTTGCCTTTACCAGATTTGAAACAAAAACAACCCTGGAAACTCTGTCCTGCTATTACTTAAGGCACTGCTGGCCTGCTGTGCTGCTGTGCCGCCGCCACTTGCTCACATTCTTCTCCAACACTGGACCATAAACTCTTTAGGGCAGGGCCCATGCACAATCTATGTTTATAATTCAAAGAGCTTGGCAGCTAGAAAGTGCATCGAAAATATTTGTGGAACTGAGTTACATAACAAGCAATGTACACTGTAATTTTATAACTTTATCCTCTGTATTAACCTGTGAAGACTGAGAAAATACCATAAACAATATGACTTTCACCAACCATAAACACCTGCACAGCCTGCTTCCTTCCGAGAACCAAGACACACCTGCTCTTCCTCATCCTCACACCAGCATGAGTATGTAAAGACATGCCAGAAAGAACCACACATCTAAGAGACCAACAGCCAGAACAACCATGTTAACATGTATTGTCCTGGCTTCCCATCTGACCTAGCGAATCCCTTTCATCCTTAAAAGTGTTGCCTTTGGACGGTAAGTTATATGGTCCTGTTATTAATAGCTATGCTTCACTGTGTCCTTTTATTTCCTACTTTGAGACTTTGAAAGTAGGATCAAAAAAAAAAAGTAATAGGCAAAACTGTACAGAGAAAAAGACAGTGTAGTAGGGGGTTGAATGGTACATTTTCTGTTGCCCCTGAATTAACACCTAAGACACAAAGCTGAGAATAAAGAGGCATAGCACACGCCACATTTTTAACAGAAAGGCTGCACAGGTCTGCATTCCCACCGACAGTGCACCAGTGTTCCCTTTTCCCCACATCCTCACCAGCACTTGTTGTTTCTTAATTTATTATATTAATGAAAGCCATTTTGGCAGAAGTGAGGTGGTATCATCTTGTGGTTTTAATTTGCATCTTTCTGATTGCTAGATACCAGTCTGGAAAACAGTATGGAGTTTCCTCACAAAATGAAAAATGGACCAGCCTCTGACCCAGCAATTCCACTTCTGGAAATACATCCAAAGAATCCTGAAATACTAACTCAAAAGAATACACAAACCCCTATGTTCACAGCAGCATTATTTACAATAACCAAGATCTGGAAACAGCCAAAATGCCCATCAGTAGATAAGTGAATAAAAAAGCTGTGATATATTTACATAATGGAATACTAGGCAGCAGTAGAAAAGAAGGAATCTTTTTGCAACAGCATGGATGGAATTGGAGACTATTATACTAAGTGAAGTGACCCAGGCAATAAAAGACAAATACTATATAATCTCATTTATAACTGAAATCTAAGGAACAAAATAAACTAAGGAGCAAAATGGAATCAGAGGCACAGAAACAAGGAACAGACTGATCACTGTAAGAGGCGAGGGGGAAGGTTAGACTGGCTGAAAAAGGTCATGCATGCATGCTAACCCATGGACATGAAGAACGGGGGGTTGACCGTGGGAAAGGGGAACTGGTTGGAGGGTGACAAAAGGAGAAAAACTGGGACAACTATAATAGCATAAACAATAAAACTATTTTAAATAAATAAATGAACAAAATGGCCAACATCAAGATTCAGAAACCTGTGTCAAAGCTCATTGGGGAGCAACCAAACTTGCCCCAGTATTCCCATGTCATCACTCCAGCTGCGTCCCAATCTCCAGCTCTGCCACTTCTTTTAGCTTATAAACTGGATTGGACAGAAGAAAGAAAACGTGGGCATCCGGAGTTACTGACCTAGAGGGCAGTGCAGAAACCTGAGTGGAATGTAGTCATTCCCCCCATTGAAGCAGGTTCTCAGTGAATTCAGAGAGATGGGGCAGTTTGAGAAGAGGAAACCGAAATCTCATTCCCCAAAGATGTCTGCTGATGCCTAGAATTTAGAGATCTTCCTATAGAACCAGGGGGAGAAAAAGCAAGACAGAGAGAAGAAACCATAGAGAGCCTGATCGTCTTCCACCTGGAGTAGCGAATAGTGTTCTCCTCAGGGTCACGTGGACATAACAGAGACAAGTTGGACTTAGGCTATCCTGCCACTACCAGTGCTAGAAAGGCTGGCTACCAGGAAAGGTGCATTCAAAGAAGTTGAGTCTAAACCAGAGACAGAGTTTCTCCAAGAACAATTGCATAAGGAGACACTGAGCCCTCCAACCCATCCCTTCTACAAAGGGTCATCCCAAATGCACACGCACTTCCAGAGAAACAGCCTTTGGATACCTGCTGTCCATAGGTCTCCAGTGGCTAGACTGTGTGGTCCCAACTAACAGTAACAATGACAAGGCCACACAGAAGTCAGTTAAGAAGAAGACACTAGAACCTTTTTCCCCTCTGTTTACCAGTATTAATATATGACGATCTAGAAAGACAAAAAATCTTAATGGTAACACAACCCTTCCCACTCCAGGTCATCAGAGCTATAAGATTTAAGCTAGATAGGAGATTAGAATTTTAAAGCTAGAAAAGAATGTCAAGATCAACAGAGTTGAGGGCAATAATTAGGGAAAAGCAAAATTATTTCAAATTTACATCTCACCAAGTTGAGGCCTAGTTACCAGAACTCAAAATCATGCTTTATTTTCCAAGTTTACCCTTTGGAAGTTAATCCAGACCTCAGAGGCACATGCTCACATGCCTGGAAGGGTTCAGTATCCAGCAAGGAGTGGCTCCAGTCCTCCTTGCATCCTCTGTTCACACCCTACACATTAAAGGGCTGCTCATGGGTTCACTAGTTCATATCAATAGTATATTTTAACAGTGTCTCACCCATTGATTAGAATTTGGCTGTAGATCTCAAGGCCTTGTCTGTTTGTTTTCCTAACCAGTTTCTGAGGTCATGGTTTCACTCCTCCAACTCCATCCCTAAAACCAAGGAATTCCTGTGCCAGGGAACCTGATGCCCAGGGCACAACCCATTCTGCCTTCATCACCGGCTTCCCCTGCAATCTGATGACACATGAAAAGAGAAAAGGAAAACATTCCTCATAAAAAATGTTGAGGACCCCTCTCAGAAATAGTGGCTTAAGAGCCATACTTGAATTTCCAAAGGGTATTCTTTTGAAAACATTCTGAAACACTATATTACATCTGTAGGTTTAAGAAATGGGTCTAATAAGAAAACAAAATTCCCTTTCCTATCCTTACATAATTAGAGAGAAGTGTGATATTAGCCCTAATAAGTCTCCGAGCCAGGCTCACTCAGGACTGACTCCCACCAGGCCAGAGGAGTGTAAAGGCAGCTGAGCTCAGTCAAAAACTGGTTAAGTACTAAAGGCCTCTGTTAGCTGAGGGTGCCCGGAACCCTTTCTGCTGCCTTCAGACTGTACCCTTGTCCCTATGAGCCTCGTACTAAGGTCTTCAGTGTTGAATTACCAGTTGGTCAGGCGTCACAGATTTCTTGGTGTCTGACTTGATCAGGTCTCTGGCCCACGGCTACCTACAACCCCCCTTATGGGAGAAAGATTAATAATAACAAATCTCTGTAAATACTGGTCTCTAATTTTTATTGTATTTTTTTTTCTATTATTGGTCTAGATTGAAAAGAAAATATTCCTTTGCACACATTGTCATGTCAATACCTCTTATACTATACAGGTAGCCAAAACTCCACTTATAGATTGTCCAAGCCTTTAAATTCCAGGAGAACTGTAATTTTAACCGTGTCCCAGCTCATACACACACATGCAGCTCGCTATCACCTTAACCACCACTAGCATTAGGTCAAGAGTCCAATTTGGAAAACCAAACAGCAAATGCTGCTACTCCTAACACAGCTAAGAAACAGATTAGAAACTCATTTAACAGAATAAACCACAATGAACAAAAACATTGTAAAATGTCTGAATAGGATTTAACACCATAAAAAGAATCAATATATTTATTTTGTTTTGGGAAATGTTATTTGCTCTAAAAATCTGCAGTGTATAAAGAGGTAGGAAAGAAAGCTAAAAGTATTATATTGTACCTGTACACCCCCAATCTAGGATATTTAGAATAGAACCAACTTCTTGTTAGCACTCTTCTCTGTCTTTCCCATCCCTTTACCACCCCACATAATCATATGCTCAAGGTACTTTACATTCTTAGAAAATCATGGTGTACGTTTGGTGTAAAGCGAACCATGCTTACCCAAAGATAGGCTGTTCTGATGTCCTACACGGAGCATGGGTTTTGTAGTGAGGGAAGACCTAGGGTTAGCTCCTGGTTGTAACTATGAAAATGTAGGTTTATTACTTTTTAAGCCTTCTGCAATATATGGTAATTTGATCCCATCTCTAAGTGTTATATTTATTCCATGTTACGCATGTGGAAGAGCCAGCACCCAACAGTTCTCTGACAGATGCTTCACAATATGCTTTGTAGCCCATAAACAAACTGAAATGGAGAAGCAGTTTCTGGACATTTTCATTATATATAGTTAACATCATCCAAATCTATTACTTAAGTGCTCTGGTTAAGTAGGCTTCATAAAATGGTTAAATAAAACAGCATCAGCTTTTCCTCTTTTCTTGTTAATTTTCCATTATTTACCCTTTTGGTTTTGGCTAGCAACAAATAGATTGTTATTTGCCCTCTAAATAATCACCTGAGGAAACAACAAGAGTATTTGCTTTAATATCCTCAAGTTCAAAACATAATCAAGATTCCGATAATCTGCTACGCTGGCAACCCCGAGAGAACATCGGGATAAAAATGTGATGAATAAGGCATTGTTTCCCTGTTTGACCACATTTTCATCAAAACAGCAAAATTCGGCACTGCTTAGCAACTTACAGTTTTTAAGTTTCTATTATAATAGAAACAAGAAACTATTTCCAAAGCCTCTTTTCTGTTGCTGTTGAAACAGCCTGCATGCATTTCTAACCAGCTACATGGAAAATAACACTGAGGCATAAAATAGTAAGGGGCTGAGAGCGTGGTTGCAGGGGGGGAAGGTGCGAGGAAACATTTTTCAACTGTTATGATTGTCCCCTCCTTGCACACCCCATTCCAGAGATAAACCTTTCATAGGCCAGTTACAAATACACAAGACATATACAAGCCTGGTTAGAACAAAACCTTTCGAGGGATGGGCATTATGTGCTTTCAACCACCTGAATAATGATTGCAATAAAATCGCTGGCTTAAAAATTAGAGCCGCTCACTCCATACAGAAATTTCTCCTGTAACACATTCAAACCTCTCCAGTGCTGCAGGGCAGGCCTGCCCCTAAATCACCATTTCCCCTCTGCGGAGGGAAGACTTATTCAGGTGACGTCCTCCTCTCCAGCAGAGGACAAACTGTGGACGCCTGCACAGTGGAACTGGCTTTAATGCCTGTTGGCTTAAAAATTAAGAAGGCTGGATGATAACTAGACTTATTGTGGTGATCACTTCACAAATATCAGATCATTATGTTGTATACCTGAAACTAATTGAACGTCAATTATATGTCAATTTTTTAAAAATGGCTTCACATTTAACTTCTCATATTTAATTTTCTAATGGAAAATCTACCTCCAACATCTGAAACAGGAAGAAAACTGGACTTCACCAAACAATCAGAGTGCCTGTGTCTCGGTCATCTGTGCACCCCCGGTGCCCAGAGCAGGGCACGTGGCAGGCACTTGGCCAACATTAGCTGACCTCAGCAAAAGGCTGAAACGCATTCAAGGACTAACCTTCAAAAGAATTTCTTCACGTTGGGGATTATCAGACTGCTAGGCTGCTCTGCATGGTTTTTCCACGTCTGCAACACAGTTTCTGCACCCAGTGATTTTCAGAAGGCAAGCCTGAAGGGAGATTCCAACCTAAGGTGTTTAAAAATAGAAGAAATACACATGAGGAAAAACAAAACCCATTCTTTGGTCTGCTGTTCACTTGATGTATGTGCAGCAGAACTTTTCATAGTTATGTAATATTTAGGAAATTGCTGAAGTAGGGCCTATCTAGTAGAAGCGGAATTTTGTCCTGAATCTCCACATGGACAGCTGTGGAACTGGGCTAAAATGTACCTCTCATTCTGTCATTCTGGCCTTTTCTTAAGCCAAGCTGCAACAGTCTGAAAAGAAAGCAAGTAAAATATAGAAAATATGGGTAATAATGGGTTCTTAGGGATCATTTAGATTCCACCCCCCACCCATAGATATCTCAGAAACACCTCAGAAGGGTGTGTGTTTGTGCATGCATATATTTGTGCATGTTGGAAGGTGGGGTGGAGAGAGAGAGAGAGAACTCAAAGGGTTAGGGGTAAGAAAATTCTCAAAACAAACAAAAAGATTGGAGACTTTTTATTGTCTGGTGTACATTCAACATGCGTATAAGGACGTATAGCAACATCACTGGTTGGGATAGTAAGGAGTTGTTGGTAACAATTAAAAAGGAGGAATTCCTTACCTGAACCTTATGCTGCTAATCTGATTAAACAAGCTCTAAGTAAAAGTTCTAAGTACATTTTGTGTTCTCCCCAAATCAGTTCCACACAGATGGATTCCAGCTTGTTTCGGGGGAAAAACCTCTGCCTTAGAGATCTTTCTGACCTAAATATGATCCATCGCCATATCTAGCACACAGTAACTACTCAACCAGTGTATCAACATTTGAATGAAATAAGTTTCTCTTTAAAATCTGCATCCAGGTATACCTTGGGAACCGTTTTTCCATTACTTCTCATTTCCTTTTCTACACTTTTCTTTCTTGTATGTTTTCACCTGATAACTTATACTCACTTTGGTGTTCTTTTGTATATCTGAAGGTTCCTGTCCAGATCTTATCTTAAATCATCATAAAGAATATATACTTTAAAAATAGGGAATATACCTTCTTTTTCTTTTTATAACCCCTTAGTTTAGATAAGGCCCCCCTCTTGAAAATTATAAAGTCTGCAGAGTGTGAAACTGGCAAAAGCCCCTTCCCTCATTCCAAACATACGGTTCCATTGGGACTTCTATCCTCTACATGATTCTACTGCCACAGCTAATTGTTCTCATAGCAGGAGTTGAATTCCAGTTGGGCTAATCAGAAATTTTTCTGTTAGAGTTTTGATTCTCGTAGTAAAGAAAGATTTTAATAATGCAAACCCTGCAAGATGTGAACATAAGTGTCCCACATGACCAAGTTTCCAACCACAATGATGGCCTGGCCTGAAAGAATAAGGCCAACACAAGAAAATAATAGAAATGTTGAGAAAGAGGATTTTGAGGGCATTCAAATCCTTAGCCACCACCTTGTATAAGGTCCAACTAAACCCCTGACATTCCTGTGGTTGGTTGATTTTATTCATCCAATAAATGTTTAGTAAGCACCTACTATATGCCAAGCCTTTTGCTAGGCCTAGAGATGCAACAATGATGAAAACAATATGGTCTCCGCCCTAGCAGGGCTCGTGCACCATCAAATCCACGTCCCCCACTACTATCCACGTCTTTGCTTAAATTAGTTTGAATGACATCCAAAAAATTTCTAACTTCAGTTACTACGAATTCAACTTCTGTGGACTTGTCTGTGAAGTTAATCAAAATAATTCTTATGACAAAATCTACTTTCCAAACAACTAGGTTACCAACAAATTTTAGATCTTGATTTAAGCCTAAATTGCTTAAAATGTCCCTAAAGAAAACGAGTAAATCCTCTTTTGACTTACTCAACACCTAAGAAATCTCAAAAATTTTCTTTTACCATTTTTGAAAACATCCTGAATTTAAGCATAATGTGATGCGACACACAGTTTTGCTCCCAGGAATATTATTTTCTTCCCCTACACCTACTATGCAGGAACCTGATATACTACTTTACTTCTTTTTTCCAACCTGAGTTCTTTTAAAATAAAATATAAAACTCTATGCCTGTAGGTCACAGGTGGCAAACACAAGACCTGTGGGCCTAATCCGGCCCTCTACCTTGTTTTATCTGGCCTGGTGCCTCCTTTCTACCTGGTGGCAGTACAGAGCTCCTTGCCCCTAGTTAAGGAGTGGTTACATTTATACAGTCCTAACATTACCTTTGGCCCTTTGAAGGCAGCCACAAGACTGATGTGACCCCCCGGAGAAAATGAGTTTGACACTCCTGCTATAGGTGGTATGAGACCTTCCTAGGGCCAACATTATCATTTCAGTCATCCCACTGGTTCACCAAGAAGATTAGTCCATTCTATTCTACAGGGTCATTAATTCTTGTTCATAACCCTCAGTGTTGAAGGATTTTGAAAGACAAAAACTGTTTTTGTCTTTCATACTAGGCTGAGACTTCCTGAGAAGAACTGTGCTTCATTAATCTTGAAACACTATTACCTAACACGATGTCAGGTACATTGATACCCCCTAAACAGGAGGAAAAAACCTGAGGAATTCTTGGTGATTTTAAATAAGATATCTTGCTGAGTATGCTGTTCTGGGTGAAAACAGGGGACAAAGTAAGAACCAATCATGATACAAAGACTGGAGGTATGACAAGCTATCTCCATAGGCCCAGATGGAAATAAAGCCATTATTTGCCTGTTCTAGCACTATGAGACCTGGAAGGAACCTCTATGAGCCTCAAAGAGGTATCATCTCATGGAGGTTGAAAACATAGATGCTGCAGTCAGTTCAAGTCCAAACCCTAGCTCTCCCATGGAATAGTGCCATAACCTTGGGTAAGTTATGTGACTTCTCCAAGCCTCAGTACCCTCACCTGTAAAATGGGAATAATATTGGTACCTAATGGGTGCCTTTGCAACTACTTAGAAAACAATTGTTTTTTTCTCTGTACAAGTAAGGGTTTATTATTAAAGGGCTATATAATATATGTACCTATCCCATAAGTATCAACGACCTTCTGAGGATGCAAAACAAATATAACCCTATTATATTTATATGACTCTTTATGTGGTTATTGTCCTCTAAAAATCACAAATTACCCATAATCAAATTAAATTATCACTCCTGAGTTCTGGATAAACTTCATTCCTATATTTCACTATTTCACAGCAGTTTCAAATTTCAGTATGCTTGTTTGCTTTGTTATTGTTTGCTTGCTTAAATTGGGCTTCATTAAAGAAAATGTGGCTATGAAATAATTTTTACAGCTCTGCAGAGGTCACACTTCATCATGATCAATTTTCACGCCTCTTGAGAGCTAACTAAGCCTTTTCGAACTCTTCAAATGGGAGCCAACTTCTGATATTGACAAGTGTGCAAACCACCATGAAGATGAGCATCTAACAACATACAGTTTTCCATTTTATTTCTGTAAAACAACACTTTCCTTTATTAAAAAAAAAAATAGCTTACTAAATGTCTCCTAATATAAGATCAGAGGAAGGAGAAGAGTTAGAGGGTTAAAAAGGCAGTAGATTCTGGTCTACAGAGTTATTTAGAGGGCAGCAATTAATTTCATTCATAGTTCCCGTCCCACACTCTGATTCAGTCAGAATATTACTATCAGGCTTGTTATTGATCCTACACGCATTCGATTTTAACTGGAGAATGAAGAAAGCAGATGTAACTTATTTTTCTGTTAATCCAAGTGATGCTTAGTATTATTTGAATGAGCTACTTATTTTCAAGAGTCCTTACACTCTGTGATTTTAATCATTTGACCAAAAGTTCTTAGGAACTAAAGGGTAATCTGTGACTTTTTTGCATGGAAAGGAATGTGGCCAAAATAGTTCTCCACATCTCTGTTTTGGACAAGTATGCATACTCTATTTTATTTACTCATTTTAAAAGGTGACATATTTTAATACCTTTCCTTGGCTTGAGAGTTAGGAATCAATACGCATGTGATTAGAAAACATTAGAAATATAGGGACTAGAACTGAAATGACTGCTCTCAGGCAACCCAAAAATAAACTAATGTCCTGGTTCCTTAATTCAAATGCAACCTTCACTCTCTGCTTAATGATTGAAATGTTCCTTTGAAACTAAATTTATTTTTCCTCTGTTTTCAAGATGATCAATGATTAAGATTTTATTTTTGGTCTGCCAAAATTATCCTTTTACATAAAACTGACCACCCCCTGCAATAGTGAGACTTTAATTGATAAGGTCTATTTTCTATTAAGAACTAAAAGGGAAATATTGTGCGTATAAGCGGTAAATAAAAGAAAGAAGTGACTTTGGTGGAATAATCTAAAACAAAAACAAAATTTTGAGAGATAAGCAGGAAGATAGAATACCCCTTTCTGACTCTGGTATGATGAAGCCAGCTCATACCTACAAACAGCACAGGGAGTTCAGAAAAATTTATCGCATTGGCCTTTTGTTCCCCAAGTTCGTCCAAGTTAGTTCCCATTTCTCTGCGTTACTACTTATCCTGAGCTTTCCTAGCACCTCATTTCCCATGATCCTCCACCCCACCCCACACTTTTACACATCACCGCCTTCTGTGACTCCATACCTCAGGCCTTGTTTTCTACCCAACCATTCATCAACCTTCCAGTGGGGACTCATCGACTAGACTCTTACAATAGGATACAACTTGTATCTGTTCTGCGTCTCACTGAGTGTTGCCACAAATAAAAGACTGTTTCCCCAGCCCCAGGCGATATATAGGCTGAATCAGCCCACCCCGCTCACTCAAGTTATAGGGGAGGGAGGTTGAAGGTTGATTATATAAGTTTGTAAGGAGCCATAATTGCAAAGGTAAGGATGACACGAGAAAGGGAAAATATGAGCTTAGGAAAGGAAAAAAGAAATTACCAATACATACTACTTACTACTGATAAATTCATAATGGCATGTCTAATTTTTACTTAAGATTAGTAAAAAAAATAAAGACATAAAGAATTTAGAGAAGATGCAGAGGTCCACAGATATTTCAATGTATTTTGACATTTTCTGAATCTGTATTACATCTGGGGGAAAAATCATCTGACTAACATAGCTGGTATTTTTTACTCCATACCTTACCAGGTGCTCCCCAAGCAAAATCTAAGAATTCTAAAATTCCTACTTCTCTTTGCTCAATTTTATTCATATTGTTTTATATTATATTATTTTTTTGATTATTAAATGAATGCAAAAGAGTACTTATAATATGTGCAAAATATATAATGAATACTCATGCTGCCACTTGTCCCTGACTTCAAAGACAAACAGAGCCAGGCATTCCGATGCTCCTGTGTGTTCACATGCAGTCCCCTCTCCACTGCTGTGTGTCTCACAGCTTTGCTCCCAAGAATTTTGGGTTTATTTAAACTAAACTGCCTTTACAATTTTATCACATATGGTTGTATCACGACAATGCAGTATTTGGTTTTGCATTATTCAAACTTTACACAAATGGCACAATTCTTCTAGAAATTGTTTATTTACTTCAAAATAATGACTGATACAGGTTGACTCATGCAGCTGAAATACACTAATTTTCAGGCCTGAATTTGGCCTACTGTATGAATACACCCACCATCAGTTCAGCTGGACATTTGGGTTGCTTAAAACTTTTGCAATTGCAAACATTGCAGATGCAAGCATTTTTGGCTCATGTGTGCGAGAGTTTCTCTTAGGCATGTGCCTAGGAGTGGCACAAGTCTCTAAATATACAAGATAGTATCGACTAGTTTTCCAAAAGGGTTTTGTCAACGTATTCTGTCAATCACTGAGAAATATGTGTTAATATAATCCACTGTAATAGTGGATTTGACAAATTCTACTTGTAGTTTTGGTGGGTTGCTTGGGGAGTTGTGTCTCCGTGTATGTTTGTGTGTGTGTCTTTAAATTCACAGAAACTTTTTTAATTGAATTTATTGGGGTGACATTGGTTAATAAAACTATATGGGTTTCAGGTGTACATTCTACAGTACATCATCTGTGTATTGCATAGTGTGTTCATCATCCCAAATCAAATTTCCTTCCATCACTGTTTATCTGCCCTTTCCTTCTTCTACCTCCCACCATCCCCCCTTCCTTCTGATAATCACTGTACTGTCGTCTGTGTCTAAATGTTGGGTTTTTGTTTTGTTTTGTTTTTTTGCTTAATCGGTTCACCTTCTTCACCCACCCCCGGAAGCCTCCTCCCCTCTGACAGCTGTCAGTCTGTTCTCTGTGTCCATGAGCCTGTTTCTATGTCGTTTGTTAATTTATGTTGTTCATTAGATTCTAAATATAAGTGAAGGGATTATGTAGTCATATGGTACTTGTCTTTCTCTGACTGGCTTATTTCATTTAGCATAATGCTCTCCAGGTCCATCCATGCTGTCACAAAAGGTAGGAGTTCCTTCTTCGTTAAAAACTATCACGGTTAGATAGCAGCTAGGAATGAGCAGTCAGAGGGGAAATAAAGCCAAGACCCTCACCACTACAGTTGGACAAAGAACTTAATACAAGAGGCTAGAAGCAAAAGCAGACATGTCTCACCAAGAACCTCAGCAGTCATAGTGACTTGATAAGACTGCTGGGTGTCCTGAGCATTACAAGCAAAATAATACAGGAGGAAAGGAGAGTCCTTGAGACTACACTGAGAAAAAGAACTTCTATAAGCTTCTGTAACAATCTTACTAACACTGCCAGGTGTCCTGAAGTCACAAGCAACACACAAGCAGGAGTTGTACAGGAAGCAGGGGGAGGGGAGGTGCAGGTGGATAAGGGGCTGGTCCTGGAGATTCCATGCTGGGAAAGGGAGCTTCTGTAACAATTTCACTAAGACAGAGCCTTTACTGAGAAAGAAAGCCTTTGTAGCTGTACATTATTCCCAAGGGGGAAGGAGGGAGAACCTAGATGCCAGCTGAGGTATATAATTCTGGAACCCCAATAGTTGGGTACCCACTTGTAGCTTTTGCTCAAATGTATAAATAAACTTGCTGTCTCATTTCCACTATGTGTGTTTGTCTCTCACTTGAATTTGTGTCTTGCGAGTGAGACAAGAGCCAAGACAGGGAGGGAGCCTCTTGACTCAGGTCTCTGTCTCTCCCTGTCGGTAACACTGTAACCTTGCTATCAACTTGAAATCAGGGTCCAGCAGACGTAACACCTGCTTGAGTGCAGTTGGTAGGGCAATAATAAGGGTAGAATAACTTATAGCTTTAATTTGAACATTTCACCTACATGTCAATATGGCATGCTTGAGTGTGATATTAATATGTTATGGAATTACATTCTTAAGATTTTGTAATAAAAGAGTTTGTAATTAAAAAGAAACATTATTTGTGCCAGGCCACATATTATTGTTAAATAGTGATTTTTTTATGCTTCTAGTAGTGCATTATTTGAACTTTGAATCCAAAGTTATTTGGTATGATAAAATAGTTTATTTATTATTTTTCATTAGTATTAGCTTTTTATATCATTTTTTAAACCTTTTACTTCCAATGGTTCATGCCCTTCTGTTTCATGTAGGTATCTTGTAAAGAAAAGGCTCAGGCCAGATCCCCAGCCCACCAGACTGCTCATGACCTAGTCAAGCCAGCTTCCAACCCTCTGGACTGCCCATGACTCAGTTGTCCCAAATCAATTGATAGCCTGAAGCTTAACTGAAACTCTCTCCCACCACACACAATAGACAACTGGCGCCAGTCACAATGGCCCACCTGTGGCCAGACTGACCCTCCTGCCCCTGGGAACAGCCCAGCCCTTTACCTAACCCATTGTCCTGGCTCACATCCTGGAACCCTGAGGCCCCCACCTGGAAGAACGAGAAACTAATCCCTCCCCTAAACCCTCACAAACCCCACTCCTGCCTTCCTCAGTGCTGAAGTCCACCAGACTCAGCCCGCCTCTCAGTGCAGCATCAAAAAAAGGCACTTGGATCAGACCACCTGGTTCCTCCCACCTCTATTTCTCACACACTTCTAACAGTAAACAACCTGTATTTAAATACTTTTATATAATCTAAAACATTTGCTGTTTAACCAAAGATTTTAATCATTGTGCAATCATTATTTCCTCCTTTTCAATCTTTATTCCTTTCATTATTTTTTACATGTTTAAATATGCTATTTATTTATGCCTTTCCTCCTTCCCCCTACCCCCATTTTACTTATTTTCATATTCTTTGTTGATTATCTCTATTCTGTCTTTGTTTTCTATTTCACTGATTTTTCTTGCTCTTAAACCTGTTATTTCCTTCCTCCTGCTTTCTTTTGATTAATATTCTTATTCTTTTGTTAGTGTCTTAAGTTGCTCACTTAGCTCACTAATTGTCAACTTCTATTTTTCTCCAATATAACATTTAAGGATAAAATTTTTCTCAAATAAATTATTTTTATTGCCTCCCTCAAGTTTAATATAAAAATTTTGTCTTTCACTTCTTAGCATTTAGTTTTCTATCCATTATACCTTTTCCTTGATTTATGGGTAATTTAGAAATTCATTTTAATTTCTCAATATTAAGAAATATTTTATTTATCCTTCTAAGCTCTGATTTAATCATATTTTGTGGTCAGAGGTTTTGGCCAGAACATCTTTACAGTTTGATGAAAACTTGTTTCATTGCCCAGTGCATAATCAATTTTTATATTTGCCACATTTATAAAAACTTTTGAAAAATCTATGTTCTTTAATGTTGAATACAGAGTTTTGTGTAGTCTATTAAATGAAGTTTGCACCCATTGATCTAATCTGCACAGAGTTTGTTTTTCTCGTGTCTGTCCTTCCTATCGGTGGTTGGAGGTATGTAATCTCTCACTGTATTGGTAGTGGGTTTGTCAGTGCACTTATATTATGAGGCCATTTTATAAGCTGCACACATAATTATAATCATTATATATTTCTAATTAAACAAAAGCTTTTCGCTGTTATGACATTCTACATATGTTAAGATTTTCCCTTAAAATTCTTTTCTGAGATCAAAACAGCCACAACAGGTTTCTTTTATTAGTAATTGTCTGATAAACCTTCCTCCACTCTAACTTTCAACCTTTATGTATCCTTAAGCTTTAGATTTATCTTTTCTAAATAACATTTATCTGAATGATTTATTAGTGTACAGTCCCTGTCATTCACCTGGTGAGTTAAGTCTGTTATGTTACATTTATTATAATTAGCTCATATTTGAACTTCTTCCCACAGTATTTTTTTGTGTCTCATTTGTTCCTTTCCTTTTTTCCTGTTTTCTTGATTTTTTAAATTGAGTTTTTAGTTTCTTTTTCTTTAATGCACTTTTTAATATATTTATTTGGAATTTATACATTCTTTCTGTTCTTTTAGTGAGTACCCTTAACATTTCAGCATGCTTGCTTAACTTAACAAAGCCTATCACTGAACTGCCCCTGAACAATAAGAAGAGTTTAAAATATGTCAGGACTGGCCATCTCCATTCCCAGTTTACATATTATCAGACACTGTTGTCATTATTTCATTCAGATGATGTTTGTTTGGATTGTTCAAAGTATTTTTTCTTTTATTTCTGTGATATCTTTTTCTTGAAAATAGTCTTTAGATTTGGAGGTTTTATTAGAACAAATATCTTGGTAGTAGGATCTTTCTATATGTCTTTACTAGAATATGTATCATTTACATCATTTTTAATTGTAAAAATATGTTGTTTTAATTGCTTTAAGCAGAAGTATTATTTAGGGTAGCTGGTCCTTAATCCCTGCCAGAAATAGAAAAGCAAGTAAAAAATCTTAAATATCTGTAAAATGTGACCTAAAGAAGTAAATTGAAAAAATTAACTTTTTATACTAATAATTACCTTTCATTTGAAAAGAAAATCCACCTTAATAGAGCTTGTATTTTGGGGGGGGGTTGGGGGCTTTTTTAGAGTATATTTTATTGATTATGCTATTATAGTTTTCCCAATTTTCCCCCAATTTATCACCCCCCCACCCTGCACCCCCCAATACTCCAGCATTCCCCCCCTTAGTTCATGCCCATGGGTTGTACTTATAAGTTCTTTGAATTCTCTGTTTCCTATACCATTTTTTACCTCTCTCCATCTATTTTATGCCTACCATTATGCTTCTTACTCCCTGTACCTTTCCCCCAACTCTTTCCCTCCCCCTCCCCACTGAAAACCCTCCATGTGATGTCTATTTCTCTGATTCTCTTCCTGTTCTAGTTGTTTGCTTAGTTTTTGTTTTCATTGTTTTTATTTTTTTAGGTTCATCTGTTGATAGCTGTAAGTTTGTTGTCATTTTACTGTTCACAGTTTTTGATCTTCTTCAATTTCTTAGATAAGTCCCTTTAACATTTCATATAATAAGGGCTTGGTGATGATGAACTCTTTTAACTTGACCTTATCTGGGAAGCATTTCATCTGCCCTTCCATTCTAAATGATAGTTCTGTCGGATAGAATGTTCTTGGATGTAGGCCCTTGCCTTTCCTGACTTTGAATACTTCTTTCCAGCCCCTTCTTGCCTGCCAGGTTTCTTTGGAGAAATCAGTTGGTAGTTTTATGGGAACTCCTTGGTAGGTAACTGTCTCCTTTTCACTTGCTTTTAAGATTCTCTCCTTATCTTTAATCTTGGGTAACTTAATGATGATGTGCCTTGGTGTATTCCTCTTTGGGTCCAACTTCTTTGGGACTCTCTGGGCTTCCTGGACTTTCTGGAAGTCTATTTCCTTCACCAGATCGAGGAAGTTTTCCTTCATTATTTGTTGAAATAAGTTTTCAATTTCTCGCTGATGTTCTTCTTCTCCTTCTGGCACCCCTATCATTCAGATATGGGAATGTTTCAAGTTGTCCCAGAGGTTCCTAAGTTTCTCTTCATTTTTTTTTTAATTCTTGTTGCTTCATTCTGTTCCAATTGGATGATTATTTCTTCCTTCTGCTCCAAATTGTTGATTTGAATCCTGGTTTCCTTCCTGTCACTGTTGGCTCCCTGAATATCTTGCTTTATTTCACTTCAGGTATCTTTCATTTGCTCTTTCATTTTGCAACCAAGCTCAATCAGTTCTGTGAGCATTTTGACTACCAGGGCCTTAAATTCTCCATCAGATAGGTTGGCTATCTCCTTATCGCTTAGCTCTCTTTCTGAAGCTTTGCTCTGTTCTTTCATCTGGACCATGTTTCTTTGTCTCAGTGCACCTGTTAAATGGTAAGGGGGCAGGGCCTTAGGTATTCACCAAGGCAGGGCAACCCTCCTTGTTGCAATGCAGTGCTGTCTGTGGGGGAGGGGCCAGAGAGAGAACAATACAGCTCACCTCCTTGGCTGTAGCCCACTTCCCAATGAACCTCAGTGTTAGACTGGGAGTTTCTCCCACCCCAGCAACCTCCTGCCATAGTTCACAGTCAGCTCTGAGTCTCAGTTTCCTGTTCAGCCAACCCTGCCCACACAATCCGCTGCCTCACCCAGGCATTCTCTCCACCTGCCTGTCTTACCGATTTGGTTGGTCTAGTTGACTCTTTAATTCCTTGGTTGTCAGAGGTCCATGCAGTTTGATTTTCTGGCACTTCTGGTTGTTTATTGATTTTAGATTGGTTGTTATCCTCCTTTTGGTTGTGTGAAGAAGTGAAGGGTTTCTCCACCTCCATCTTGGCCGGAACCCCTAGAGCTTGTGTTTTGAATTAGAAAGATTTGAATAGTTCTAGCTCCATTACATGCCTTGTTTTCCAGGTGGCTGCTGGCAACACATTCCTGAACTGGCAGCGGACAATTATTCCCATGGCCTTGAAACACAGTCTAGGTAGTTGGCCCAAATGGAACACTGCAGCCATGTGTTTGGCTTCCTCAGCACAGCTCAGCCAACCAAGTTCACCATCTTGATGGGTTATTCCCTCCAAAGGAATAAGGCTGATTTTTTATAATTTATTCTTTTGAAAGAGTGAGAAACATGGTTTGTTTTTGTTCCACTTACTTATGCATCCATTGGTTGCTTCTTTTTATGTCCTGATGGGACATCAAACCCACAACCTTGGCAGATCAGGACAGTGCTCTAACCAACTGAGCTACCAGACCAGGGAAAGCTGATTTTTATCCTTAACTTTATAATAATAATTCATATATAGAAATATAGCTGATAAATGTAGATAGGAGTAAATCAGAAAAATTCCATTTCTATCATCAACATAATAACTGACACAGACAAGGATCATCATTAGATACCACAGATTGTTGGGTGAAAGGCTTAAGCATAACAAGACATTCACGTATTCTCTCATGGCATCCTAATCAAATACAAAGAAAAAACTACATTTTACAATGTAGAGTGTTCACATTCAAAACCTTAATCAAGTAAAACTATCAACCAATTTGGGGTCAACCTGATGTCACTTGCCTCAGTGTGATGCAATAAAAAATACCAACATGATCTATGTGGTATCTTGCCAAAAACATTCATCCTGAACCTAATCTTGAGGGAAAAAATTCAAAATTCAAAAGGTGGGACATTCTACAGGACATTAAGTTTATGCTCTTCAAAAAAAGTGAATGTCATTAAAAACAAACAGAAAAAGGCAAGCAGAGTGTTCAGGGTTAAAACACTTAAGTGATATAACAACCAAATGTAATACAAGAACTTTGATTGGATCTTGGATTAAAAAATCCCATGTGATTTCACTTATATGTAGAATCTTAAAAATAGAAAAAGCAAACTAACAAAACAAACAAGAACAGACTCATAGATATGTAGAACAAATTGATGGTCGCCAGAGGAGAGAGAATTGAAGGATACAAAAAAAATAAAAAGGATTAGGAGGGACAAACTTCCAATTATAAAATTAAAAAACCATAGGGACATAATACACAGAACAGGGAATATAGTTAACAGTATCATAATAAATTTGCTGGTTATTAGATCGATTATAATGATTACATTATAAGATATATAAATGTCAGTCACTATGATGCACACCTGAAACTAATATAATATTGTATGCCATCTAATTTTAAGTAGTTATATAAGACACTTCCCCGGTATGGACAGTATACACTAGGTAATATTACCAAATTAGTATTTGAGGTGTGAGATTGGCATTGTAGTTGTATAAGAGAATGGCCTTATTCTTAGGATTTATAAGCTGAATAGTCGAGAGTGAAGTGTTGTGATGGTTTCATCTTAGAATAAGAGAGAGGGAGAGAGATCAGGCAGGGGGAAGAAAAGGGGAAAGATAGCAAATGTGGCAAAATATTTACATTTGTATGAAGGATGTATGTGTCCATTTTCCTTAGTCCTAAGATTTTTCAAAATGAGAAGTTGGGAGAAATAATGTAGAAGATGATCTATCCATTCTTCTCCTTTCACACACACACACACACACACACACACACACACACACACACATCTAATCCTGAAATGTAACCTAAGAGATTTAGTTAGAATACATTTCATAGTGAAAGCTGACAAACACTGAAACAAATGTCTAAACAAGTTGGGGAATCTCCTTGTGGGGAGATCTCAAAACTTAGGTTGGGTGCTTAAGTGTCTAGAATGACTGGATGTTACAATCACTCAAGCTCAACAGTTGGCTGAAGGCTAATACCTCAATGTCCCCACTTAGGATTTTCTGATTATGAATTTACTTCAAGGACACTTATTAGCTTATAATTAGTTGAGAATTCAACAGAACAATACAGCAAAATAATGTATTTTTGAAGGTCTTTGAAATTATATTCAGGCTTCAAAAATGTTGGTCAGCACATTGATGCAACAGACCAGGGATGTCAAACTCATTTTCACCAGGGGCCACATCAGCTTCACGGCTGCCTTCAAAGGGCCAAATTTAATTTCAACTCCTTAACAGTTAAGGAGTAGTTACATTTATACATTCCTAAAATTATTTCAGCCCTCTGAAGGCAACCATAAGGCTGATGTGCCCCCAGTGAAAATGAGTATGACACTCCTGCAATAGACTTTCAGAAGTAAAATTGTGTTAGTATTCAATATCTCACAGAGCAATTTAAAATAGAAGCCAGTTGTAACACCAATAATTATGGAAATAAAATTTTTCCATAAGCCTAAAATCAGTTTCTGGCCAATCTGGAATGTAGAACCAATTTATGCTAAATGTATGCTTTATATTGTTAGCTAAGAATGTATTTTAGTATGTACATTGTGCCCTCTTTGAAGAACCTGAGAATTTTAAAGTTGGTTACAGGATTAATTTTTTCCCTGAATATTGTCAATATGTTAGGAATCATAAAATCTCTTGAGGAAAATAAATACTTTAAAAACATAAATTTGTGAAAGAATGAGATGATTACAATGAGAATTATGAAACATAATGCAAATTTAAATGTATGCCAATTCCTAATTTTGTAAGTTCTTTCACATTTGCATTAAATACAAACATAAAATAAGTCATTTTTATAGCTACCAGAAATAACTGTGGTGATTAAACATCAAATGCATTAAACAATCTACAAAAAAATATACCAACAGGATGCACAGTTTGAAAATATGAAATGTTGAACAAGTAACCTTACCTAGATATTGAACTATTTATATAATAAAGAAAACACAGTTATTTTATACCAAGTGATAATTCATTTGTGACACTTCTTAAATGGTCTGTGGAGATATTTAGTCAAGGCTCAAAAGAGTATTTTATCCAGCAAATGCCTAAATCACAGAAGGAACTTTTTAAAGATTTCCAGAGTTGAAGATTTACCTTATTAACACTTTTATCATCAAGAGCTTCCTCCGTTTACAAATGTTATCCCCTGTTACATTTAATACCATTTTTCTTACTTAAAGTAAGCAGGTCAAAATCTGCATTGATATAATACAGTCATACTAATCAGCTCCAAGTTATTTCAAAAGGACTCCTCTTGCATTCTGTTATCCTGCTTCTATGTACCTCTCTGGCAACGAGTGGCTGACTGGCAGAGCTAGAATGCCCACAGATCAGTGGTCTTCAATATGGATTCTGGGATGTCTTCATGATTTTCTCATACACTTCTCTGTCTCCTAACCAGCGATCCAGAGAGCATCCCAGAAAGCTGACATTTATAATAAAAACTTAAAGCATACATTTGAGGCTCACACTCTTGGCTACTCCTTTTTACTCAGTTTTTAAACTTCTCAATACTTTCTTCTTCTCCTCTGTGGACCATTAATGTCAAAGTTTCTGAAAAAGCCATCAAATTTATAGACAGTCAAATTGGACATATGGATATTCCCCCAAAATTTATAGTTTTCAAGTAAAATGCTGACCAAAAAGTAATTATAGTAAAATTTATTTGTAATTTATATCCAGATGTTGCAATTTGGTTATTTAGCATGCCACAGGTAAAGAGAACAATATTAAATTAAAACTATATTTAAAATAAGAAAATAACAACTATATTGCTTAAAAGAAAGATGTCACAGGATCCAAGATAGTGGAGGAGTAAGTGGAAGCTACTTAAACCTCCTCTCAGGACCAATCTGGAATTACAACTAAACTGTAGAGAAACCATCCAGAATAACCAACTGAGCACTAGCTGGAGAGAAGCCTTATAACCACAAACAGAAGAAACCACTTCACCACAATGTAACTTGTAGGGAGTGCAGAGGAGACCTGAGAAGGCTGGCTGGGCTCCCATGGGGAGCAGCTGAAGTACTGGAGGTGTATTTCAGTGGCCAGGGGTTTTCCCTGAGAAGTGTGGGGTCTAAACCCCAAACTTTCCTCTCTAGAATACAGCACCAGAGAAGGAAAGGGACCCAGATAATAGCCAGCTGTGAAAAGCAGCAAGGTTTCTGTCTGCCAAGGAGAGACAGCTAGAGATGCAGAGAGCCTCATAAAGGGCCAAAGCACAAAATTTTGTTTGCAGCCACTTACCACAGACACCGGCAAAGGGAGGGCAGAGTGGACTAGAGACATTTGAGGAAAGTCTGGGGTTGGTGGCTCTGGGAAGAAAACTAAAGGAACAGCCACCAGGATCCTTGTGCTCAATCACCCCCATATTTCAGAAGCCATTACTGTCAAGCAAAGCACTATTCTCTGAATGGCATCAGCCTCAGGGGAAGGAATAACTTCTGCCCCCAGGAATTACTCTACCCCACACTGTGGTACTTAAGCCAGGCCGCTGATCACAACTTGATTAGATCAACAACTGATCAATTTAATGTCTGATTAATTCAACATCTAAGCAAAAAAATACAAAGCAGCCAAAATGGAAAGACAAAGAAACAGACCCCAAATGAAAAACCAAGTGAATTTTCCATAAGAACTAGATGAAATGGAAAAAAGCAATTTATCAGATAGAGTGTTTAGAGTAATGATTATAAGGATACTCAACAGCATGAAAAAAGACATAGAACCATAAAAAAAGACCTTTCAGAAATAAAAAATGCAATATCTGAGATACTCACTGGGAGGGAAAAACAGTAGGTTAGAGGAAGCAGAGGATCAAATCAGTGTTTTGGAACACAGGGTAGAAAAAACATGGAGGCAGAGCAGCAAAGAGAAAAAAATATTTTTTTTAAATGAGAGCTTAAGAAACATTTTGGACAACATGAAGCACAACAACATCTGCAGCATGGGAACACCAGAGGGAGAAGAGAGTGAGCAAGGGATGAAGAACCTATTTGAAGAAATAATTACCAAAAATTTCCCTAATCTACTGAAGGAAAAAGTCACACAAGTCCAGGAAGCTCAGAGAGTTCCAAACAAGTTGGACCCAAAGAGGCCTAAACCAAGACACATCATAAATAAAATGACAAAGCTTAAAGACAAGGAGAATCCTAAATGCCACACGAGAAAAGCAGGGAATTACCTACAAGAGAGCACCAATTTGACTGGCATCTAATTATTCAATAGAAACATTTCAGGGCAGAAGGGAGTGGCATGAAATATTTAAGGTGATGAAAAGCAAGGACCTACTTTACCCAGCAAGACTATCATTTAAAATTGAAGGAGAAATAAGGAGCTTCCCAGACAAGAAAAAGCTAAAGGAGTTTGCTAACACCAAACCAATACTGTAACAAACGTTAAAAGGCTTTCTAGAAGAAGAAGGGGGGGCGGGGCGGAGGAGGAGAAGGACAGGAGGAGGAGGAAGAAGAAGAATTGGAAGAAGAAGAAGAAAAAACAGAGGAAAACAGTCTAACAATAAAATGGCACTACATACACATCTATCAATAATCACCTTAAATGTAAATGGCTTAAATGCTACCACCAAAAAACCTGGGGTGGCTGAATGGATAAGAAAACAAAACCTATATATGTGCTACCTCAAAGACCCACCTCAGATCAAAAGATACACACAGATGAAAAGTACAGGGATAGAAACAGACATTTCATGCAAATAGAAAAGAAAAAAAGCTGGGGTAGCAGTACCTATATCCGACAAAATAGACTTTAAAACCAAGGCTATAGGAAGAGACAAAGAAAGACACTACATAATGATAAAAGGAACAACCCAATAAGAGAATGTAACTTTAGTAAACCTTTATGCACTCAACATAGGAGCACCTAAATATGTAAAGCAAATATTGATGTACATAAAGGGAGAAATTGACAGATACACAGTTATAGTTGGAGATTTTAACACCCCATTGACTTCAACGGATAAATCTTCCAGGCAGAAAATCATCAAGGAGAGAGTAGCCTTAAATGACACACTAGATCAAATGAATTTAACTGATATCTTCAGAGTATTTTACCCCAAAACAGCAAAATATACATACTTTTCAAGAGCACATGGAATGTTTTCTAGGATAGACCATATGTTAGGACACAAAACAAGTCTCAGTAAATTTAAGAAGACTGAACTGATATCAAACATCTTCTCTGACCACAATGCTAGGAAACCAGAAATCAGTCACAAGAACACTGAAAAACATGTAAAGACATGAAAGCTAAATAGCATGTTATTAAACAATGAATGGGTTAACAATAAGATAAAGGAAGAAATCAAAAAGATAACTTGAAACAAATGCAAATGAGGACACAACAACCCAAAATCTGTGGGATACTGAGTAAGCAATCCCAAGAGGGAAATTCATAGCATTACAGGCCTATGGGTGGGGGCGGGGAGAGGGGACAAAAAAAAAAGCTCAAACAAACTATCTAACTTTGAACTTAAAGGAACTTGAAATAGAACAACAAACAAAGTCCACAGTGAGTAGAAGGACAGAAATAATCAAGGTCAGAGCAGAAATAAATGAAATAGAGTGTTTAAAAATTATACAAAAGATCATTTCTCAAAAGAAAACTTGCAGTCAAGAAGAGGCTGGAAAGAAGTATTCCAAGTCATGAAAGGCAAGGACCTACATCCAAGATTACTCTATCCAGCAAAGCTATCAATTAAAATGAAAGGGCAGATAAAGTGCTTCCCAGATAAGGTCAAGTTAAAGGAGTTCATCATCACCAAGCCCTTATTATATGAAATGTTAAAGGGATTTATCTAAGAAAAGAAGATAAAAAACATGTACAGTAAAACAGCAACAAACTCACAGTTATTAACAACTGAACCTAAAACAAAAACAAAAACAAACTAAGCAAACAACTTAAACTGGAATGGAATCACAGAAATGAAGATCACAGGGAGGGTTAGCAACAGGAAAGTGGGAGAAGGAGGGAGGGGGAAAAAAGGTACAGAGAATAAGTAGCATAGATGATAGGTAGAAAATAGACAGGGGGAGGGTAAGAATAGTATGGGAAATGTAGATGCTAAAGAACTTTTAAGTATGACACATGGACATGAACTAAAGGGAGGAAAGTGGGTGGGAGGGGGTGTGCAGGGTGGAGGGGAGTGAAGGGGGGAAATGGGACAACTGTAATAGTATAATCAATAAAATATATTTTTTAAAAAACTATACCACAAGACCACAGTAATCAAAACAGCATGGTAGTAGCATAAAAATAGATATGCAGATCAATGGAATAGAATAGAGAACCCAGAAATAAACCCATGTCTATACATGGGTTTACAGGCATGTAAACATACATGTTTACATACAGATAAATGGACATACAGATCAATGGGACAGAATAAAGAACCCAGAAATAAACCCATGTCTATATAGTCAATTAATATTTGACAAAGGAGGCAAGAATATACAATGGGGTAAATATGGTCTATTTGATAAATGGTGATGAGGAAATTGGACAGATACTTGCAAAAACTGAAACTAACAAAGAATAAATTTAAAATAGAGTAAAGACTTAAATATAAGACTCAAAACCTTTAAAAATTCTAGGAGAAAACAGGCAGTAAAATCTCTGGCATTTCTTTTAGCAAGAATTTTTCTGATAGAGCTCCTCAAGCAAGGGAAACAAAAATAAATGCATAAACAAGTGGGATTACACTGAACTAAAGTTTTGCACAGCAAAGGAAACCATCAACAAAACAAAGAGACAGCCTATTAAATGCAAGAATGTATTTGCCAAGGATACATCTGATAAGGGTTTAATATCCAAAATTTATAAAGAACTTATACTACACAACACCAATAAAACAAATAATCCAATTAAAAAATGGGCAGAGGACCTGGATAGGCACTTCTCCAAAGAAGATGTATAATTTATATGTAATTTTAATAAGCAGAGTTTTTCCTTCAATACCAGATGCTTCAACTGCTATGCATACCAGCTAAATAGAAATGAGCACAAAACTCTTTCTTCCCATAACTGAACACAGGCTCCATGGTGCATTTGGCTGGTGAAGCCCAGGTGTATCCCAGGAGCAAGGGAGGCTGCTGGGAATTTGAGTTCTGACTTCTAAAATAAGAAGGCTACCCTCATAACTTAGGGAACTTCCAAAATATAGAAAGACTAAACAAAAGATGTTGAGTAAGCACCACCATGACAAATGTCCAATAAACAGTGATGGGGCAGGACTCACTGTACTCATTGTACAAAGAGATGATGTGAAATAACTACGATCACGACCAGGATGTGGCAGACTTCCCAGGACATTCTTTTCCTGATTGAATGTCAAAGTCTTCCAAATTAATGCTTCTAAAGAAACGAGGCTAGCCACACACTAGATAGCCAGGCCGATGGACAAGCTTTAACACGTAGAGGCAAAACTGCTTTCAGATCCAGTAAGTTGAGTGCTCTCACCCCAAGGCAGAGAAAACCATCGATGTCTGAAAATGTCATCACATTTACACATGACACCTTTGACATCTCCGCTTCTACTAAAGGCTTCAAAAGAGGGAGGAGTCCGAGGAGTGGGATGAAGGAAGGATTTTGAACTGCTGTCCATTGGATGCTTCAGAGGGCTTGCGGCCTATTTGATAATTGTAGACAAGCAGAACCTTGGTATTCATGTCTGCGAGAATTTTATGTGTGCTTCTTAAATTGTGAATTGCAAATGGGCAGGAATCCCAGGCTCACACTATCCTAATGGGCATTGGTTGTAATTCTTCCTTGGCAGACAAGAAAACAATAAAGCCTCTCTCAGATGTCACTTGTTCTTTCCTTTCGTTTTTCCCTGTATCTCAGTTTGCAGGTCTGTTCTTGCAGAAGCATTTTTAATTTTTTGTTTTTGATTGATTTTAGAGGGAGAAAGGAAGAGAAACATCAATTTGTTGTTCCACTTATTTATGCATTCAGTAGTTGATTCTTTTTTTGAAGGTTATAATATTTTAATTTATTTACTTTTATTTTCTTAATTTTTTTTTCATTTTTCCCATCACTATTTATCCCCCATGCTCTTTCACCTCCTCCTACCCCCCTCCCCCACAGTCACTACACTGTTGTCCATGTCCATGAGTTCCTTCTCCTTTTTTTCATTTTTGCTCAATCCCTCCTCTGTTCTGCCTCCCACCACCACCACCACCTACCCCACCCTCAGAGCTGTCAGCCTGCCCTCTGAGTCTGGTTGATTCTTGTATGTGCTCTGATCAGGGATCAAACCTGCAACCTTGGCATAGCAGAAAAACACTCTGACCAACTGAGCTACCCAGCCAGGGCTCTCAGAACCACTTTTAAAAGTGACAGTGATGACAGCAAAGCATGCCAATGACAAATATGCCAAGAGAGTATTTCCGCACTTCTGCCGGATCTGGTGATGCCCTGACACATGCAGGCACCGTTTGTGCATGAGTACTAAGTCACAAGATCTCAGAGGTAGAATTGTCCTCAAAACCCATGGAACTCAGCTTTGCTCTGCCATATAATAAGACTGAGAAAATATAAAAGTAGATTTGAGGTCTCTTCTGTATATCAAATGTAGCTACTACCATGGTTCTCCAAATGACTTAAATGGCAAATTCATTTTTCATGCATACCAGGGCACTAGAAAATATAATACAAATTGCATTTTTAAAATCTCTAATAAATATTTGTATAACTAGAAAAGGGTACTTTGGGGCATGTACTAATTAAGGGACACCATGACTTTAAAGGACTATTATGTTGAGGTTCTAAGTACAGACATATGGATATCTAAATCCTTCTTAATACCATAATGAGGAAGATTGGTCCATATGATGCAGAATAGTTGTTTTGTTTATTTATGCTAGCTGTGCCTTGCTGCAGTGCAATTACAAGCTAAATTGCAGTCTAGAAAAATCAGGTAACTATCTGTGACTGTCAATGTCAAATCCCCTGCAAAAGTTACTCTTTATTGTGTCAGCAGGAGCATCTAAAAGTATAAAATTGTGAAATGAGCAAGTACTAAAGATCCTTTTTAAAAAGCCATTCAATTATTTGTGATTTAAATGACTAGGGCTTACTTAATAGTTTTCCAAAACAATTAGATTTTCTTTCATTATAACAGATGTTTTAAAAAAAAACCAAATTAATAGAATTCAAAATTTTTCAAGTAAATTTTAAAAATTAACTGAATTTGTATCAAGACATTAAATTTGACTTCTTTATTCTGACTCCATGAAAAACAGTTCTAAATTAAACTGGAGTATTAGATCTGTCAGGAAGCAGTTAGTGCTCCTGGACATCATTCCACATTTTATCTTGAAAAGTCTATTTCCCTTTGCCTTCCTCTTCTGTCCTTTTTAACTCTACCCTAAATTTTTACTTCATTCTATGCATCCCACTCAGAAGAATAACAGTGAAATGATTTATTGAAAATTTTATGAAGTTCAATAGTGAAGTTAAAGAGTAGGTTAAAAAGGAAAATGCTGTCTTGATTCTACCAATAGGTAACTTGATTTAATCTCTGTTTTGTTTTCTTGGGGTTTTTTTTTTTTCCAACAGAAATTGTACTAGGTAACTGAGTAAAGTCCATAAAATGTCTTTAAAATCTGGAATTCATCTGCACTCCATGCAGCCTTGCCATGAGTCCTAAAATTTGAGGTAACACAGATGATCTTTGGCTATCACCACCTTCTTCAAGTTCATTGGCAAAGCAGTGCATTGTAAACATCTTGAGGTTAGGGAACCCCTTTTACTATCAGTTTTTATTTTTGTGGTTAAAGAAAACATCTCAGACTTCACAAACCATTCTGGATGGAGAACATAGGTTATGTTCTTTATCACTGACTTATTAAAATGGAATAACATTGAGATCTAAGCCAAAGAAGCAAAGAGTTCCCAACCACCACTGATGTTCTTTATCCTGCAGAGATTCTAACGTTATTATGTTTCATTGTTGCGTCCTTACTTTACCTTTTTGTCCTTAAAACATTGAGCTAAATCCCACTGGTAAACCACAGTCTAGGCTTTCTGCCACTCAGAGTTTTAATATAAAGAAAATGTCTTACTCATAGTAGAAAGAAAATAGCCTTTATCCTTATATTCTATGGAAATATTGTCAGTGAGTTGCAAAGATTGTATAACCAATGAAGAACAAATAATTTCTCTAGATGAAATTCAGAATATGAATAGCAGAAGAATATTCAACCAAGAGGTTTAAAGTCATTACCTCTGAGTAAATATAATATATATTTTTATTTCCTTTTTATTAGTAACAATTTCTGAGTTAACAAAATGCATAGCTTTTGTAAAAAGGATAGACAATGAAATTCATGTTTAATTTTAAAATCACATAGCCAGACTTTAATCTGCAACAAAATTACAGAGGTCCTAACTTCTGGTCAAGATGGAGGCACAGGTAAACACACCTTGTCCCCTCACATAACGGCAGCAAAAATTACAACTGCAGTACAAGTATATGATGGAACACATATCTCCCAGAATTGTCAGAAAATTGAGCTGTATGGAAGTCTGACAACCAAGTATTTAAAGAAGCCACATTCATCCAGATGGGTAGGAGGGGTGGAGAGGTGGAGTGGTGCAGAGAGGCACAGAGATGTGCAACAGGCAGTCCCACATCTATGTGTGGTAGATAAAAATTGGGAGGGATACCTCAGGACTGAGGGATCATAGCTCCAGACCACAGCACCCAGCTCAGGGTTCCAGCTCCAGGAAGATCAGTCTCCATAAATTCTGCTGTAAAAACCAGCGGGGCTTGGGGTGGAGAAGAAACTATAGTGTACATTCTCAGGAGACTCCTCGTAAAAGGCCTGCAACAGACTTAGGACTTAAACAGACACACACTCTCTGGGATTCAGCACCAGGGCAACAGCTGGAAGGGCACCAGTGGTATATAGGGAGACAGTGAAGTGCAAGTGGAAAGACAGTTTCCTCCTGGGCAAAACTCCAGAGGCCAGACAGCGGCACTGTCCCCTCTCTGAGTCCTCCCCTATGCAGAGCTACAGAGCAGTGACATGGGTTGCTCTCCACCCCAGCAATTACCTAAGGCTCTACCCCCACACAATCTATGGTGCACTTTCCAACAATAGGCCACACTAGTAAGATAGGGAATCAAAGCAGCTCTACCTAATACGCAGAAACAAACACAGGGAGGCTGCCAAAATGAGGAGACAAAGAAATATTGCCAAATGAAAGAACAGACTAAAACTCTAGAAAAAGGCCTAAATGAAATGGAGATAAGCAATCTATCAGATGCAGAGTTCAAAACACTGGTTATCAGGACACTCAGGAACTCATTGGGTATTTCAACAGCATAAAAAATACAAAGGCAGAAATGAAGGTTACATTAGTGAAATAAAGAAAAGTCTACAGGGAACCAACAGTGGAGAGGATGAAGCTGAGAATCAAATCAACTATTTGGAACATAAGAAAGAAAAAAGCATTCAATCAGAACAGCAAGGAGAAAAAAGAATTCAATAAAATGAGGCTAGGCTAAGGAGCCTATGGGACATCTTCAAATGTGCCAACATGCAAATCATAGGGGTGCCAGAAGGAGAAGAGGAAGAGCAAGTAATTGAAAATGTATTTGAAAAATTAATGAAAGAAAACTTCCTTAATTTTGTGAAGGAAATAGACATAAAATTCCAGGAAGCACAGAGAGTTCCAAACAAGATAGACCCAAAGAGGACCACACCAAGACCCATCATAATTAAAATGCCAAACGTTAAAGATAAAGAGAGAATCTTAAAAGCAGCAAGAGAGAAGCAGAGAGTTACCTACAAAGGAGTTCCAATAAGACTGTCAGCTGATTTCTTGAAAGATATTTTATAGGCTAGAAGGGACTGGCAAGAAGGATTCAAAGTGATGAAAAGCAAGAACTTAAACCTAGATCACTCTACCCAGCAAAGCTATCATTTAGATTTGAAGGGCAGAGAAAGTGCTTCTCAGACAAGGTAAAACTAAAGGAGTTCACCATCACCAAACCATTATTATATGAAATGCTAAAGGGAATTATGTGAGAAAAAGAGGATCAAAACTATAAACATTAAAGTGGTAATAAATTCACAACTATCAAAAATTGAATCCAAAACACAGACTAGGCAAACAAGCAGAACAGGAGCAGAATCATAGATAGGGAGATCATTTGTAGGGTTATCAGTTGGGAGGTGGAAGGGTAGAATGTGGGACAAGTTGCAGGGTCTAAGAAGTACAAATTTGTAGGTACAAAATAGATAGGGGGGTGTTAAGAACAGTATAAGAAATGAAGAAGCCAAAGATCTTTCATGTATGACCCATGGACACAAACTAAGGGGGATGCTGGAGGGAATGGGGGTAATGGGTGGAGGGAGGCAAAGGGGGAAAAATTGAGACAACTGTAATAGCATAATCAATAAAATATATTTTTTAAAAATTACAGAGGTTTTATACTTTATTCAATCCTATGGTCTTGCAGGATAATCAGAATTTAGAAGAAACTTCACAAATATAAAAATAAAATTTAATAAAACTAATAATTTAATACTCATAGCAATAAACACCACAACATTATCTAAAACTTATAGTCCATAGTATGTGTCAGGGACTATTCTAAATGCATCCACCTTATCTACCTTATTGAAATTTATCAAAGCTCTGTATGAAGTAGGTCATGCTATTTGCCCATTTTACATGTGAGGCAACTGAACTATAAAAAGCCCCAAGTACGTAAAGTCCCAAGTTCACAACTACTCAGCTGCATGGTATCTCATAAGATTTATATTTGGGGTAGTGAATAATAACAATTTGTATTGATTTTGTTCATAGGAATCATTTTGCATAGTGTTTATTTTAGAAGGTTAGAAATTTAGAAATCTTCTGGCTCTAAATTTCATGTTAATTGAAACACACTTCAAAGGCTATCAATGAGGTGCAATAAAAAGGAAGTTAATTGGAAAGTCTGAAGCTGTGATTGATCCCCTAGAGTGCATGTTGGCTTTTCTTCCAAGAGCATTTGGGAGTGGAGTTTGTCCTAATTAAAGAAACTAGCATCTTAGGAGCTAGTCCATGACCCCTCCCTGCACATGGCATGGTGGGAAACAGCATTGCTTAAGCCCTGGTCCACCAAACAATATTTTCTTCTCTTTAGAGTCCCACAATGCTTTGAAGTGGTTCCTTTTATAAGAGACCTAATGAGAAAGATGGATAATGAGCCTTCCAAAAAATCTGGGTTTTTTTTTTTAGGATAAATGACAATATTCTGCTTTCTTTAGAATTTTCACTTTTCTTTTATAAAAATTAATAACTCTTCATATAATATTCTAAATTATGATCCCTGAGGTTTCCCACTGAGATTCTTATGGAATATTCAACAAAATAACCCTATCACCAAAGAAAAACCTAAATGAACTATTTTTGTTGTGAATACAGAGAGCTAGCTTATTTTTCTTCGATGGCATGACTACAGCCATCCCTTGTCAAGGGGGTGTGTTTGCCTTCTGCTTCTCCCTGTAATGCAGAGCCTACTGGTGAGCTTTCTTAAAGCACACATAATTTATTTACAAGGGCCTCAACACTGTTAGTATCCACATCAGAGAACAGTATAATGATGATAGTCACTTGTGGCAAGAGGTTCTTTTATAAATTGCAAATCATTAATGCTTTGTTTTAATTTATTCATCTCTCTGGAGATCTGATAGCAATTGAATTCATAAGCTTATTCTGGCCTCTGGGCAAGTTCCATGCTGATTTATAAGGTGTGAAACTTTTAGTCAGTTCTGTTCTTTGGGATGTTATTCATCAAAATACAGAAGGGGATGGCTTAGACTGAGGCCAGAACTCTCGGATTCCAGTTGTAGCTCTGACACTACCAGAGTCATTAGCCTTGGATGAGTTTACATTTCTGGGCCTCAGTTTTCTCAACTACAAAATAAAAAATTCAAACAGATGATTTTTCTTGGGCCACTTTCAGTTCTGAAATTCTATGGTTTTTAAGAGATGTTCAGTTTTATGTATGAGAAAATTGGAAAGCCATCCTCACTCATCAAAGATACGTAAACATTAAATTTTAACTGTTCAAGGCATGGTACACATTATGAGCAATAACTTTCTTATCACTTCACCCTCGGCATATTGCCTAGGAAATATTGACTGTTTGTATAATTGCCTTAGGGCACTATATAATTCAGATGGACACACAGCAAAAATTTTACTTATGGTGCATAAACTGGAAAAGGAAACCATATCTTAGCCTCTGCTTTCACCAATCTTTTATTTTTAATTAACCATGGAGTTATTCATTTGGTAAACATTTAGTAAGCATTTCTTGAATATTTATATGTCATGTGATGGAGTATTTTGCTGTTTATAGTATCTTCTCCCAGAAATTCTGAAGGGTAGAAAAGTGAGGATCAGAGAAGTTTTATCTGGTTCAAAGATGAAGAGTTGATAAGTGGTAGGGCCACAGTTTGAACCCAGATCTGTTGGATCTGTGCCAAATATGTTTGTTTGTCCTCCAGACCCATTCTTCCTTCTTCTCCACACTGCCCCATTCAGAAGGCTGGCCTGTGTTATTACATCAACCTGCCACTGAGGAAGCTCAGTAAGAGATACTCAGGAAGGGAGAGAGTAAGGACAGATGAAGCCTCTCTGTCACTGCCTCCTTCCCTTCAGGTTCATGTACAACTGGCTACATTCCTGCACCATAGCGCAGTGTTCCATACAAGCTGGCCCACTCTACACAATTCTTCCCTTCCAGGTATGGTCACACCCCTCACCCTAGTGGGTCCCATAATGGTGACAACTCTGGGGTACTGTATACTACACTTATCATTTCCTACATTCTGTCCTTGCTGCAGGAAACAGTCCCTTTTTAAGCCCTTCTAAGATTATCGTAATTTGAACGTACCATCTCTTTCTTGCAGGGACACCGACTAAAATAGTCACTACATCTCTTGCTACCATGCCATTCATGCTGTTTCACAAGTCAGGACACAACTCCCTGATTTAATCAAACATTTGGGTTCAGATATCCTTTAATTGCAATAAGAGCTACTATCTGTAAAAACATTACTATTTTCTGTTCCTGTATTTCTCTTATGAATTAGAACCTGAAATCAGCAAAAATATAGGATTCAGGGATGATCAAAATTCTATTATGGCCTAAAAACACTTTGCATCAGAATGATTCAAACAAATAAATCTAACCAACAATAGGACTGAATAACTGACCCACTATCAGTTCCCACCAGTACAAGAAAATATTCTTGACATGCTATCCCTTCAATTGCCCATGCTTCAATCCAGCATCTAGGGTTAAGCTCAAAAGGAAATGGCAACATAGGAAGGCTTATGTGACATCACAAAAGGACACTAAATGTTAATGTTGCTATTTATGTTGCCTTGGGATTAACATTAATTTCTTTTTTTTCTCAGACCCTCCTCTATCTGGAAAGAAAATAATGGAATTTCTATTGATTCTACCAAACAGGCAGAATTCTTAGACTATGGTGTCCTTGCATCCTGATTGAGGAAGATACCCACACACCAATCTCTTTGTTTAAATCAATTAAATAATGAGCCACAAGGTGCTAGAACATCTTTGCCTGAAGCAAGCAAGAGCTAATTAATCTCAATGTTGGTGCACTAACTGAAAAGACTTGCCTATGCATCAAAAAAGAAGTTTCTAGACTGTGCATCCCATACCTGGGATCTTCAGATCTTGGATTTCATGTCTAGGTTCCTAGGAGTCTTTAGAACCACGGATATGTGTGGAAAACCTTGTGTGTGTGAGCTTTTGATGAGAGATGGACTCCATGGCATTAATCAGAATTTCAAAGACATCTAAGAACTAAGATTAGTAAGAGGAATGGGCAATATGTCTGCTTTGTTGGCTAGATCATGAAATATAGATGAGTAGGTAAGATACTTCAATATTATTTATTCTGATCCCATATATTCATCAGGCAACTTTCAGCTTTTGCTTTAATTTTCCACATAGGGTTTGGAAAGATACATCTTAGCATCAATTACTGCATTAGCTAAAAATCAGCTTTATGGATTTGAAATAGATCTTTTTGTACTTTTTCTCAAGGCATGAATTCCCCTGAATAGGTTATTGATCGAATTTGCAGAACTCCTGGACTGGAGAACTGGGCCCAGGAACAACAATAATAATGAAATAAATCTCTGACATCTGAGATCTTTTCTGACCACCAGCCACATAACAGCCCCTCAAGTACTAAAGCTTTCACCTGGAGCTTTAATATGCCAATATTGAATATCAAAAAAGCTCACATATAATGGTACAGTTTTTTCTTGTATCTTTATTACTTTTTTTCTCTCCAGGGAACCAGCAATGTATAATTTAGTAACTATTAAAAAACTTTTACTTGAAAAAATAGAGGTCCTAAGGATATAATAAAGAATAACATATATTTAGAGGGAACAAGGTAATAATTGCTCCTTTCTATCCAGATCAGTGGATTTCATTTTGGGGGCTATGTGCTAGGAAGGTAACAATGTATTTGGTCAGCTTTGTCCCCAAATAGCTATTGATGTGATTTTTAAGTTTACAATTTTCTATTATTATGTTCACATAAAGGAGAACTCTCTTTAAAGAAAGTATGCTAGAAAGAAATCCATTGTGATACTGTAATGAATGTCCTTCACCAAATGCAGGATAGAGAATTAAGGCTGTAATTCCAATTCTCTTACCAATGCTGGAAAAGACTTGGTATCTCTAGTTCCCATGATAAGATGCTGCCTTCATGCACCATTTACCCATAATGGTGCTAAAGCACCCATAGAGGCTCTCCCTGTAGAGCCCCCTCCATAGTCCTCAAGTTTCTTTCAAACTCTCTCAAAACAATCACCCATCTTTTCTGTGGGTCAAAGCCAATGGTCATTTGGCTTTATTGATCTTTATCATCCTTAAGCTTCTACCATTTGACACAATCACTCCCTTCTCCAAACATTCTATCTCCTTAGTCCCTGTTTAATTGCTGAGATTATCCTCCTTTGGTTTCCTCATATCTCTCTGCTCATTCTCCCTTATTTCCATCACTGATTACTCAGTTTCTCAGCCTTCCTCTTAAATGTTGTGTTCACATGGCTCTATCCTTGGTAATGTTCTCATTGAGAAATCTCATCCATCACTTCTATGTGGCAGTGCTCACATTAGTATCTTCAGGACAGGCCACTCTGCTGAACGTCTAGATCCAGTGCATGTACACATCAACCAGGCAACCCTCACAGGTACTTCAGACTTGCCTGCCCCTGATAGAATTCATTATCTTCCTTAACCTTCCCCCTAGCCAAACTAGTCACTCCACCTAGGTATTCAAGTCAGAGGTGATTAACTCTCTCTGAGACCTTTACACAGGTAATATTGGAGTTTCAACCTCAGGAATAAATACAAATGTACTAGTTTGAAAAAAAAAACATAAAAGAACATTCCAAGAATGAAGATTTCCAAAAAGTCAATGAGTTGAGCACTTTTATGTGTCCTTTAATTTAAAGTTCCTTAAAAAAGTTCTAAAAAAAAAGATAGGGGAAAGTCACTGAGTCATGAAAAATACACACACACATACACACACACACACACACACACACACTCACAGTAAATGGAATCTAAAGGAAGGAAATATATAAAATGGAGATTCCAAAGAGAGTTTTTCTGAACTGAACCTAAGGAGTAGACCTGAGACCAAAGTACAGAACTGAAAACCAGAGAACCATAACTGCCTCATCATGTAAAAGGCCCAGCACTGTTTCTATCTGGTTCATGCTGGATCTAGTAATGAGGCCATCTGCTTGTAATGCTTGCTCTGCATGTGGCTTATGCCCAGAAATCTTCACGCCTTCCAGCAAAGTCATTTTTACACTGTATTTGACAGACAGAGCATGTGTTTGTGCTAAAAACACGGCAGGAAAGGAGTCTGGGGAAGTATCAAAAAAGCCTTAACCTTGTGAGAAGACAGCCAGGAGCTCTAAGGAGGTAACACTAAAAAACTAGGAGCAGTACAATGCTGAGGAGCCTTCCAGAAGCAATTCCTTACACCCATATCACACCATGGTAGGCAAGAACATATGTCTGGAGTTGTTTGGGGGGAAGAAAAAGTATGGTGGCCTCATTCTTTGCTTTTGAAATAAATTTATTTTCTTCAATATTTAGTTAAAAGATAGAAAGCCAAAAATGACTTTGAAAATCTTAGTGAGTTCCAAAATATATAAAGAACTTACACAACTCCACTCTAAGAAGACAAGCAACCCAATTAAAAAATGGGCAAAGGACTTGAACAGACACTTCTCCAAGGAGGACATACAGAGGATCCAGAGACACATGAAAAGATGTTCAATATTGCTAGCTATCGGAGAGATGCAAATTAAAACCACAATGAGATACCACTTCACACCAGTCAGAATGGCCATCATAAACAAAGCAACAAACAACAAGTGTTGGAGAGGTTGTGGAGAAAAGGGGACCCTAGTGCACTGTTGTTGGGACTGCAGACTGGTACAACCACTATGGAAAACAGTATGGAACTTCCTCAGAAAACTAAAAATGGATCTTCCTTTTGACCCAGCCATTTCCACTGCTGGGACTATATCCTAAGAACCCTGAAACACCAATCCAAAAGAACCTATGCACCCCAATGTTCATAGCAGCACAATTTACAATAGCTAAGTGCTAGAAGCAACCTAGGTGCCCATCAGTAAATAAATGGATCAAAAAACTATGGTACATTTACACAATGGAATTCTATGCAGCAGAAAGAAAGAAGGAGCTCCTACCCTTTGCAATAGCATGGAGCTGGAAAACATTATGCTAAGCGAAATAAGCCAGGCAGTGAAAGACAAATACCATATGATCTCACCTTTAACAGAAACCTAACCAACAAAACAAAGAAACAAGCAAATATAGTCAAAGACAGTGAAATAGAGGACAGGCTGACAGTGACAAGAGAGGAGGGAATTTCAGGGGGAAAAGAGAAGGGTTTACAGGAACAAATATAAAGGACAAATGGACAAAAACTAGGGGGGTGGAAATGGGAGGGAGGAGGGGAGGGATGGCTGCGTGGGCTGGAATGGGAGTAATGGACAGAAAACTGTACTTGAACAATGATTAAAATAAAAATTTTTTAAAAAAGAAAATCTTAGTGAGAACCCCATGGCCAACTGGATAAAGCCCAACTTACTTATTATGATCCTTTACAATCTGACACCAACTTACTTTACCACCAAACATATCTCATGCCATTGACTACCATATACACTCAAATTTTTGACAATTCACAGATGTGGCATACTCTTTAATTCCTCCATATCATTGAAAGTGCAGTTTGAGTTGCCTAAAATGTAATTTTCACCTTTTTCCAAAAGGGTCAAGGAAAAGTGGACTTTCACAATATCAGACAAATTTTGAGTGTATGACATGATAATAAGACACTACATACGACAAAAGAATCAAAAGGAATGGTCACAAAGTTTGAATGGTCATAAAGTTTATGCTATTGCAGTATGCCCCCTCCACTTCCATAATCAGTCCCATCACCATTGTCCATGTCCATGGTTCCCAAAATAAAGTACCTAGGAATAAATTTAACCAAGGAGGTAAAAGATCTATACTCAGAAAACTATAAGATACTGAAAAAATTGAGGAAGATACAAATAAATGGAAGCATATATACCATGTTTATGGATTAGAAGAAATAACATCATTAAAATATCCCTACTATCCAAAGCAATCTATAGATTCAATGCAACCCCTATTAAAATGCCAATAACATATTTCACAGACCTAGAACAAATATTCCAAAAATGTATATGGACTCAAGAAAGACCCTGAATGGCCTCAGCAATCTGGAGAAAGAACAAAGTTGGAGGGATCACAATACCTGATAGCAAACTACACTATAAGACCACTGTAATCAAAACAGTCTGGTACTGGCATAAGAACTGACACATAGATCAATGGAACATAATAGAGAGCAAGAAACAAACCCACGTCTTTATAGTCAATTAATATTTGACAAAGAGGGCAAGAGCATACAATGGAGTAAAGACAGCCTCTTCAATAAATGATGTTGGGAGAACTGTACAGGTACATGCAAAAAAATGAAACTAGACTACCATCTTACACTATTCACCAGAATAAGCTCAAATGGATAAAAGACTTAAATATAAGTTATGATACCATACAAATCCTAGAGGAAAACATAGGCAGTAAAATTTCACATATCTCATATAGCAATATTTTTGCCAATATTACCTCCTAGGGCAAAGGAAATAAAGGAAAAAAATAAACAAATGGGACTACATCAAATTTCCTACACTTAGAGAAGTGGACTTTGGTGTGATGACAGCAACTCGTATGAAGGGATACCTTCAGAAATATCCTAATGGAATTTGTCTTTCCTCGTAGTCTGAGGATCTTACAAAGGACACTCCGTTAGATTATTCAAGGTTCTATTGACAAGGAACCTCAGCAGAAAGTTCTTTCTGGTCTTCAGTATTGAGAATAATTTTTCTTCACCTGGGAAGCTGAATTTATTTTGCTCTATAGAAACTCAGCCCTCTGCATTGGCAACTGGAAAGGTTGGAAGCAAATTTGAGGACCATCCTTTGTGAGTATATAGGACTCTGTAGCAAGAATCAGCAAACTTCTTCTAAAAGGCCAGATAGTAAATATTTTCATCTCTGTGGGCCATACTGACTCTATCACATCTAATCCACTCTGCCTTGTAGTGTGAAAGCAGCCATAGACCTTGCACCAATGGGTGTGACTGTGTTCCAATAAAACTTTATTTACAAAAACAGTCAGTGTGCTGGATTCAGCCACCTGGTTGCAGTTTGCTGACCCTGCTCTATGGCAGACTTCTGTGACAGTCTCAATCCTCATTCTGTTTAATCCCTTTAACTTACTTTTCTCCTTGTTCTTTCTTACTCTGGTATTTATGTTATATGGCTATGGCTTAAGTACTTGCGATGTCTTTCTGGTATTTTCTAATGTAATAAATAAAAATGTTAAAATTAACTGGTTATAAGCTTGCTTTGTGGTTATATTCAAGTAAGAAAGGACACTTGCCAAGGTTAATAGGACAAAGAAACATGTCAGATAGGATGGATTCTATTAGGAAATCTAAAAGTTAGAAAGTAATTTTTTTCTCAATTTTTTCCTCTGGGTAAACAGCTCAAGAAAAAGGTAGAGAGGGCCCAAACAGAGGAGGAGGACAACAGAAGAAAGGTAATGGCTAGGTAAGAAAGTAGGGAAGCACTGGTGGTTGACCGTAGGCCCTTTTTGTTATTTCCAAGGCAGCGATATTTGGAGATTTCTGGCTTTTACTAATGTATTTTCACATTCATGAAACCTATTTATAATACTGCTATGTTCCACATACTTATTCCCATTGTGTTATTGCTCACTCAGGTGATGTTTCAAGAACCATGTACATGACAGTGAAGAAAAGAGACAATGTCCCTATCCTCATAGCATTCGTTTCCCAGTGGAGAGGAACAATGAATACATAAACAATAAATAAATAAATCTGGAGGGGGAAAGGGTATAGAGGGATAAAAGCAGAGCAAGAGGATAGAAAGTGATGGAACTGCTATTTTATGTTGGGTCAATACCTAAATGAAGCATTGGAGAAAGTACAGGTCATACAGGGACCTCAGGGAAAGAAATTCTAAAGGAATTCTAAGGAAACATAAAGTACAAAGTTCCAAGGCTCTGAGGTAGGAATATGCCTGCCTTCTTAAAAAATAACAAGGAAATCAAAGTGGTGGAGTACAGTGAGCGAGGGGCAGAGCGGTAAGCAATGAAATCAGAGAGGGAGCAGAGGACTGGACCTCAGAGGGACTCAAAAGCCCCTGTTAGAACTTTGGATTTTGTCCTGTGGGATATGGAAAACCAATGGAAGTTTTTCACCAGGGGAGTAATGTGATCTGACTTGTATTTCAGAAAGAACTTCATGACTGCTCCATAGAGAGCACACAGTAAGGACAAAGGTAAAAACAGACAGATGGGTTGAGACACTTGAGATTATCCAGGCTGAAGAGGATGGTGGCCTGGACCAGGGTGACAATAGAAGAGTCATTTGTATTTACCTGAAAGAAGTGCTCTGACACAGTTTGCCACCTACTTGGATGTGGGGGTATGAGAAAAAGAAAGAAGTCAAAAATGATTCTAAATTGTTGGATCAGGAGAAATAGAAGAATGAATTTACCAATTATCAAGATGTGGAATTCTAGGAAGTAACAGGGTTGGGAAGAAAAATCAAGTATTGACATTGTTAAATTTGAGGTAGCTACATAAACATCTAAGTAGAGATTTTGACTATGTATCTAGTTATCCGAATTGAGAGTTCAGGGAAGAGTTACAGGTTAGAAATACAAATTTGGGCATGGTTAACATATAGAAGATATTTCAAGTCATGGGCTGGAGGAGATAATCATGGGAGTGAGTGGAACGGAGAAATTAAGAATTCTCAACACTAAACTCTGGGTGCTCCAACTTTAGGAGGTTTGGGATGAATGTGAGGAATGAAGCTGGAAGAACAAAAGATAGTAGCGAATGTGGGGGGAGGGATAAGGAAAGAGTAGACTCCTGGAAATCAAATATAGAAAATGTTTCAAAAATAATGGCATAATCACCGGTGTCAAGTGAGGCCTGACAGGTCAAGGAGGGTAAAAACTGAGAGATAACCTTTGGTTTTGGCAACATAAGTTCCCTGATCTGTGTCACTGGAGTGGTGGGTAAAAGCCAGTTTGAAATCTGTTCAAGCATGGGAAAAGACAAAGTATACGTAATGGGCATGGAAATTCTTTTTAGGAGTTCTGCTCCTCAAAGGGGAAAGCAGAGAAATTGACAAAAAGCATAGAACTTGATACAAAGACAGGTTATATAGGGCAAATGTGGAGGTAGGGTGTATAAGAAAAATTGTTTACCATCCTGTGTGCTCAACCTCCTCTTGTTTCTTTCTCTCTTTCTCTCCATGATATAAATCCTACCCTCCTCCATACATGCCTGGACATCCAGGGTCCTGAAGGGCCTCCCTACACTCCACTGTATCAAAGCTCTCAAGAACAAAGAGATGAACCCATCCCACTGAGCAGATAATGAAACTGCATGGATCTTCAGTGGCAGATGCTTTGTATTTCTGACACTGATCAGTAATCCTGAGCAAAAATGATGGATTCAAAATAGATTATCTGGAAACATCCTCACAGCTCTACCTCCACCCCTACCTTCCCACCTAACCCTACTGCAAAATGCTATGCTACAGTGAATAACGTCACCAATTTGGGAAACAGACAAAAGATTAAAAGACATTTTGAATCACAAATATTCTCTTTTTACATCAATGTAACATGTTGGGTTTTGTTCTGAAAAGAGCAATTGGAAGCAACCAAGATGTCATTCAGTAGGTGAATAGATAAATAAACTGTGATACGTCCAGATGATGGAATATTATTCAGCACTAAAAAGAAGTGAGCTAGCAAGCCATAAAAAAGACATGGAGGAACTTTAAGTGCATATTACTAAGTGAAACAAGACAATCTGAAAAGGCTACATACTGCATGACTTCAACCACACGACCTTCTGGAAAACAAGGAAGACAATGAAAAGGTCAGCAGTGTCCAAGTGAGGGGCTGGAGGAGAGACCAATAAGCGGAGCACAGAGGATTTTTAGAATAATGAAAAATACTCTGTATGATATTATAATGGTGGATATACTCATATGACATTATAAATCTGTCCAAACCCATGGAATGCAGAACACCAACAGTGAACCCTAGGGTAAACCGTAAACTCCAGGTGATGATGTGTCGCTGCCAGTTCATCCTCAAGTAAGTAAAGGTGCCTTTCTGGGGAGCGCTGTTGGTAACTGAGGAGGCCATGTGGGTAGGGGGCAATGGGAGTGTGAGAAGTCTCTGTACCTCTCTCTCACTCAATGTTCTTGTAAACCTAACACTGCTCTAAAAAATTGTCTTTAAAAAAATGAAAGTACATCAATAATGAGTGACATGGGAGAACTGATGTTGACTTTGAATGTAACTTTTAAACTTCCTGCTTATTTATTTAGTAAACATTTCTGGCACCTACTATATGTAGGCAGTGTGCTAAGCACTATGGGGAGAAAACAAAGAATGAATGAAATAAGAGTGACTACATCAAAGAGATTATTTTATTTTCCTTTATCTCTGATGATGGTTAATTTTAGACCTTCAGATATTACTAACTCACAATTGTCTCCATCAATTGTTTTTAACATGAGCCACTTTAATAAACTTCTGAATTCAGAAAAACAGAGGGAAATTCTCTAGTTACTTTTCCATCAGATTAGGCATGGTAACAGCGAATAGGTGTTCCAGAAGTAAAGTTGAAATATTTTTTTAACTACTGCCATTCAATTATACTGTTTTTGTAGTAATATTTGAATTTGTGTAGCAGTGTTTAAACATCAACTCTAATGAAAATTAATAATTCAGAGGAAAATGGAAGTAGAATACATCTCTGAAGTAACTATTTATATGACTGTAAGCATGTTCTCAAAGGTCAGATTAGCACCTTACGATGAAGTGAAATGCTAAAACTACACTACACTGTACCAAAACCAAAACACGCCACTGTTTTTATTTTTTAAAGTGGCAAGCTCCTATCATACCAAAAAAAAAATGCAAGTTATTTACAAATTTTTAATGTGAGCTTTATTATCTTCTACACTTGGTTATGGTATTTTCTCTATGATATTTTTATTTGTGAAAATCAAGACATTTTAAAAGTACATTAGATGTATAAATTAGAGACATTTTAGCCCCCAGAACCTAAGTTCTGATTATTATGAGTGTGAATGACATAGATTCTCTTTCCTTTACCTCTTTTGCTGTCAAAATATATCATTTATTTTCTTACATCATAATACCATCGAAGGTTTGTAAAGTTGAATGCAGTGTCCCCTTGGCCTACAGCTCCCTAATGTATTTCATAGTGAGGCATACTACTCATCATCCCTGGCCAGCAGCATTAAATACTTGGGTTGCTCAATTGCTATTTCATAAGTAACTGCTTCTTGGCTATTTGTTCAGTTACATCAAGGTGATGAGTTGTAATTTGAGAATATTCTTCATAAAGCACTTTGAAAGAGAAAAAATGTCTCTGGTTTTACATAACTTACATGTCCTGATTTTACCTGTATTCTAATATACTAATAGTACATTCAGATACAGCTTTCAAGGAATTTTTTCTTCATGACATTTTAATTTTATTAATCCCAAATCCACAATAATTGAGACAGAGTGAGTTAAACTGTAACTTCTTTTAATCTCAAGGTCAGATTATATATATGTCTTCAAAGTTCCTAAAATCACATACTCTACAGTGGATATTGCAAAATGTTCCACACATATTCTCTTGTCATTCTGAAAGCCAACCAGTCACAGCACTGTCCTCCAAGAGAAAAAAAATCTCTTGCTGAGATTAAGATACATTTAGAAGCAAAGGAATGTGAATTTCAAAATATCCTACAATACAGTTTTTTATTAAGTCAGATCTTATTTTTACCTATAAATCTTGCTAAAATAATGAGCTTTTATTGCAGAGTTAAATGTCATTTCAGTTTCCTTAGTTTTGTACTTTACTTTCAGTAGATACGTTATTTTTAGTGGCTTTTCTGAAATCAACCATTTTGGTACCAGAGTTGGAGTCTCTAACTTCTTGAGAAATCTCCTAATTGCTTGCTCTTCAGTGCATTGTTTATATAGAAATAGGCAGACTGGTTTTTTTCCTATCTCTTCTCATGCTACTAGAATCTCATTCTATAAAACAAAATAAAGTGATTATCATGAGGGCCATTTTGCTTTTACTTTCCTTTATCTATCTGAAACCCCAAAATAGATGAGTTTTAATTTTGTTTTTCCCTTATCTGGACAATCCAAAAAACATCAGTTTTCTTTGCATTGCTTTTTATTATATGGTACTGCCATCTATGGGTTCCACTCAGAATAATTCTGGTTTGGAGTTTAAAGAAATTTAGGATTTAGAACCTAAAAGATCATCTAGTCCTTGTCTTTTATTTAAGGATAAGAAACTCAGGACTCTAAGTGGCTAAATAACTTCAACACAAGCACATGGCTAGTCACTGACAGATGCTGAGTTATCCCCAACATTTAATATTTTTTACCTGGACATGTGATTTTAAATTCACATTTTTGCCTCATTTACAATTTGAACAAGCAAATATATTTCGGTTCCTAACATGTGAAGATGCATTGTTTTTCAAAGTGAGGTAAAAATGAGGTATTTTAAATATATAAATATCTAACCACCTAAGTATCTTTATTGTAATTAATGTGCATATTTGTTTTGAGGATTTTTTAAAGCAAGAACTCTGTATTTAAGACAACTAAAAACTCATTATGTTAAGAATAAATTTGACTAAGAAATTTAAGGTGTCATTTCTAAGTCAAAGGAATAAGAATTTACTGTAATTTTTAGTTTCTCTGTAGTAATCTCCGAACACAAGGGGCTCAAGGAAAAAAAAAGTCTGGCTATTATTTCTGACAGAAATTGCAAAAAATATATATATACACTGAAAGCTTAATGGCAAGAAATTTTTTTGAAAGTTCAAATTTAATAAAACACATTGGAGTATAATGATTTTGAATTTTTTGGTGTTCCATTTAACATGCCAACATTTTATTAATAATTTTTACAACAATACGCATGAATGGCATTGGTCTTTGGTTTGCTTTTTATTCAGCCATCAACATTATGTCACCCTCTGAAAATGAATTAGGAAACTTTTATCTTTTCCTAGGCTTCACAACAGTTTAAATGGTATTGGAACTATACGTAATGTAATTCCCAAAGTCAGCGCTCATTTTAGGTCATTGTGCTGCTTTTGTTTCCCCAGCTTCTCAGGGATTTTTGGGAATTGTTACTATACCCTGAATCTGTTTCAGGTCTATACAGGATGTTTTTATTTTCTTTTGTTTCATTTTGTTTTACAGCATTATTGGGGTATAGTTGATACACAAAAAGCTAATGTGCACAATTTGCTGAGTTTGGACATACGCATAAACCCACGTTATAAGGACCACTATTAAGTTAATAAATATATTCACCACCTCCAAAAGTTGCTTTGCAACCCTTAGAGTTTTTGTTTTGTTTTCATTTTTTGTTGTTTTTCCCTGTGATAAGAACATTTAGCACGAGATCTACACCCTTAACAAAGTTTTAAGTGTGTGTTTACTTCTTTTTCTGACATCGATCCCACTGGACTATTTCCCGATTGCACTAACTTAGTGCGATGACTGCCAGATAGTGGCAGTTTCAAAAATCATATTCATAACCACTACTGAGTAACAAACACTAGAAATTAAAGTCTGTTTCTTAAAAACTGAAATTGATAGTAGATCAACCCACACTCTGACTTACCTACTGATTCTCCCTGACCTATTTATGAATAACTGTCTAAGTTTAATGTGAAACAAGGCAATTATGTAGTATGTAGCTATTCAGGGAGAAAAATAACTGAGGTAGGTTGAACAAGTCACAGAAAAAAATACATTCTATATTTATCTACTAAGAAGATTCACAGTTATTTTAATGATCTTTTGCAAGGTGCAGAGTCAAGAAATTTCTTTGCTGTGTAGGCCAAGCCTAGAAAACTATACAGAAAAATTAACTTAGTACAAAGAATAGTCCTTACCACTGCCCCACAAAAGTAAATGTCTTCTAACTAATGTCCATTGTAAATAGGAAAGTTATTTCTCAATCCTCCCTTTGTAAATCATGCTTTTTCTCATTTACTAATGACTTTATAAACAAGCCAGGAAACAACATAAAACTGTTTCAAATGTAACCACATTCTCCCAGGGTTTACTGAAGGTTTAATAACAAAAATCATTATAATTAACATTTATAGTGTACTCACTATGTGCCAGAGAGTTTGACTCCCAAGTTCCAACTATTTAAACAATATTATAAATTTACTACATACAGAGTTCTGTATTAGATGCTACAGGAATTAAAAGTCTGAGTAATATCCAGTAGTGTCAACCCCAAAATTGTAGACTTCTTAAAGAAATCATTGTACGAATCACTGGAATAAAGCAAATTCATGCACAAGAGAGAGGCAAACCAAGTGTTATTTCACATCAGATAAAAGTCCAGGCCAAGAGTATATACCAGGAAAACACAGCATATAAAAGACAAGTGAGGGGGAAATTTCAGGTATGTTCAAATAATATCAAGTTACCCATTTTGGCAGGAGCTTCTGTTAGCTTTAAGTTTCAGAAGATAACCTCAAAAAGTTGAGTTAGAAACAAATGTAAAAGTCTTGTATGTCATAGTATATTTATGACTGATTTAGATGCAGAGAGTAACTGTAAAGTTCTATGAGCTCTGACCTGGAAAACTTGGTAACAGGTAAATAGCAACAGGAGGCAAACAATGAAGGAGACTCTCACAATAACTTCAAAGTAGTAGCAATGGAATTGAGAGAGTGGTGGGAGAACAAGTGGATAGTCACAGGAAGCATTTGGACAATGGACTATTCTGACTTAGCATTCATTGCCTGGATGTTGGAAGGAGGGCGGAATCAAATACAACTCATAAGATACAGATATCGTAAGATATAGAACGATTAGAAATAGAAAAATCAGGAGGGCACACCTAAGTGGAAAAATGACAAGTTTCTGTGAGTTCAAAGTGTCAAAAACCATTCAAATAGAAGTCCCAGAAAGACAGGTGGGAGCACAGATCTGCAGGTCAGGGTGCACAAGATTGTTTGAGTCATTGCCCTGTTGAAGGGATCATTAAACTCATGGTAGGAACTGGAGTTAGAATGGCTTAGCAATAAGAGGGCCAATGAAAAAGCAAATGGGAAATCTTATTTTCAGAACCACAGGAAGAAGGGGATTAAAGAAGGTATACACAGGTCTTCAGATAGGTCAGAAGAGAAGCAGTAAAAATACTATAGAACCAAAAAAGAAAAAAGTTTCAAGGAGGAAGCTGTCCAATGTTCCAGGCATGGAGATGACAATAAGGAAAAAGGACTTACAATAACCTGCAGATGATGCTGCATGAGATTGCTGATGGATCTTTGACAGAAGATTCTTATTAGAGAGATCTTCCCAAAATACTCACTTTTACCAACAGTGCCTTTTACCAATGGCGTTAGATTACAACATTATGTGTTCTCAATTACTCATTTTCTTCTTACTTTTGCCATGCTTTTCAGTAGGAGGGATGTACTTCCAACCCCACTGACTTTGAACTTCACCTTATGACTTATTTTGGTGGACAGAATGTGAGCAGACTTACACCACCTTCTATCAGAGATACAGATGAGGCCTCTCTTGAGTTCTGCTTTCTGCCGTGAGAACGGCAGGACCCAGAGAGGGGCAGCTCCTTTAGCCTGTGTCTGGAATGGGAAGATAGACGGCACTAACCCCAGGTGAGCCTAGCCAAGAATGCTCAGCCAACTCGCAGCCCTCTTGTAGTATAAATTAAAAATAAGTATTTGCTCTTATAAGCCACTGAGATATTGGAGCTGTTTGTTTCCACATCAGAAGTCGACTAATACATCACCTTTAAATTGTTTTAAAATTTTAGAACCTTTGCAAATGTTGCTGTGTGAAGTTCCTCAAGACATACAAATTAAATATATTTTACCTTAATAATGTCATAAAGTTGAATCAAAGTTTGAGATAAAAATCACGCCCACTAGCTTTTGGTCATTCATTTAAGTAATTTGTAGATATACATGACTCTCTGTAAAGTACTTCTAATAATGCGATATACAAGGTATAAAGTGTGCTTTCTTTTAATTCGTCTCCATGGGCTCTGTAATAGCCATACAGCCACACTCTCCTATTGCTTGGATTTGCCATGGAAAGTATTTTTTCTCCCTGTTATCGTTGGCAAAAGCTGCATCATCTGGTCTGTTCAGAACTCTAGAATCTGCACTGCCAATTGTGCTATTACAATGCCTCAAGTTTTCCTCTACTTTTCCTTTATTCTTGCTACCTCCTTTGTGCCTTACGATTTGTTTTATGGCATTGTACTGTAGCTCTTGACATACAGTGCGGCACACTAAATTACCCTAACTTAAATAAACGACTTACCATTTGAATATGCTCAGGCAATTTTAAGTGTGATATGTTCCCCCTGGACTTGGCCTAAAAAATCAGTGGCATAAAAATTAAAAAAGTACTTTAGCTTATAACCTGCACAATTTTCCCTTTGCTACTCCAATTTGTGATATTACTATAAACTAAAATTGTGTGTTTTTGAGGAAAGATCATGCATTGCTTTGCAGTATGAAGATTTTTTAATTTCTCATCAAAATTTACTAAAGTTAAATTATGCTTAGTTAGTATATAAGAATGTTGATAAACTTATGTTCTATATTAAATAATAAAGATGCAAAACATAATATAAATAATGAACATCTGTCCAAAATTTTCCTTTCTTTTACTTTATTTATTTTTTATTGTTCAAGTACAGTAGTCTCCATTTCCACCCTCCCACGGCCCCCCGCCCCAGCCATCCCTACCCCCCACCCTCAAACCTACCCCCTTTGGCTTTGTCCTTGTGTCCTTTATACATGCTCCTTGATGCCCCCCTCCATTATCCCCTATTATCTCTCTCCCCCTCCCCTCTGGTTACTGTCAGTTTGTTCTTTATTTCAAAGTCTCTGGTTGTATTTTGCTTGCTTGTTTGTTTTGATGAAAATAAGTCAGGCAGTGAAAGAGAAATACCATACGATCTCAAAATTTTCCTTTTAAATGTCATAAGGACAGTGCTATGTGGTCAGAAGCAAGCAGCTGATAATAATGTTACATCTGGAAAAAAGTAAGTTTGAAGGCATGTCCCTGAATGTGCTATTACCTTGAATACAGTAGTCACACCTGTTACCATTGTTGACTCGAGGAAGAGGCAGCAGATGGCATGACGGGGCACTCTGGGGGCAGCCTAAAGTCCAGGAGGAGACAAAGGCTGGTACAGAACCTTAAGTGAAAAGATTAGAGAGATTTCTTTTTTAAGAACAAGAAAAGAAAGAAAGAGAACTCAGCAGCTTCCAAGGCATGGCAAACTGAGAAGGGAAAGCTCTCACTGGGAAATACATCAGAGATTTGCTCTGAGAAATATTTTTAATAAAAGGAAATTTGGATTCTAGAAAACAGTACCTGTCCAAAGGCTCTTTTCCCTCTTCTATTACCTAAAATGTTTAGTTCTTGTTACTTGTTAAATAATAGTACTGCCTGCCTAATTATATTCTCAAGAGTACATTTAACTGTAGTTTCTATGTTCAGTGCCTCGGTCATTAAACCAACATACTATGACCTCACGATGTTCCCTCCTACTGGAGCACGACCAGAAAGCATAACCCACTAAGCCCTTGGACTTTCCTTTTTTTCCCACAGAAGATTCCTCTTGGATACATACATGTGGGAAAATATGGCATTTCGATTACACTGTCATTTCTTCCTGCAGCAACAGAGCACCTGTCAGCTTCCCTCACACTGTGAGCCTTAATCCCACATGATCGAGTGGAGCTGGGGATTCTTGAATATTCATCCGCGCTCACCTCCAATTCAGTTCTTGGTTCCACTGTGGAAGCTGAGACGACAGGAAACGTTTGACCTTAGAGTTTATTTTCTCAAATATCTCCACATATTGTAAATGCCATATTTCTCCCTAGTGTTTTTCTTCAGGAAAACATACAGCCAGTATATCACAAAAGACCAAAAATTAAATTTCTTAGTAGAAATTATCAAATGTTTAGTTCTCATGACTCATTAAATAATAGGACTACCTGCCTAATTATGTTTATTTTTTAGTGTGTTTCTCCAATACAATTTTGGAAATCACTAACAATAACAACACCAAATTTCTCATCCATGAGATTCCCCAAGGACATAACTCAAGAAGAGTGAGGTAAACAGGAGATCAAGACAAAGATGCCAACCCATTTCATGAGGTTAGATAAAATTTTATTCATAAACTTCAACACACCATCCTTAGTGAAAATGTGTATAAAAACAAAATGAACATTTCCTCTCTTCTTATGAGTTTAAAAGTTTAAGCTCAAATATTAAGTATACCCATATTTAAACAATCAAATTATCAATATACAAGAACAAAACTGAAAGCGTTTTATTTCTTTGCCAGAATTAGAGCAGTTTATATAACACACCTTCTATGCTGATATTTTTCTCCTACTTCTATTATTTCCTAAGATCCACAATCTTCTTTCATATAGGCATAGCTTCAGTGTTTATACGATTTAATATAAAATCAAAATATTGCTTCAGATTAAAAACGTATGTTATATTTTTAGGTTCCTAAGATGCCAATAAATTCTAGGCTAATTTTACATCAATATTTTAATATAATATATAAGCAGAAGACATAATTCAGCTTATCTTCAAGTAAAAAATGTAGTTTGTGTATTAGGTGTTGTCACAACTACCATTTTACAAGTGAGAAATTATAACTCAGTGAATTGGGTTTGGGTTTTGGCTTTGTTTTTTTGTTTTTAAACTTGTTTTAATTTAAAATTAGAAGGCGGAAGCACCACCTATGTTGGAGTTTTTTTGGAACATCCCCTTTTCTCTCTGGTCCAATTCTACCTGAAGATCGAAATTCAGCCTCTGACCTGCCGTCTTGCACTGCCGGCCTCGCCTCCCGTCTCCAAGCACCGGGCAGTCAGGCCACGCCAAGCTGCTCTGCACCTCTGAGTCTTTCCCTCACTATTCCTGGAATTTCTTCACTCTGCTTATGCCTGCCTTAAAACTCCTAAATAATTTTGAAAAAAATCACAGCTCAAAAGTCATCCTCCCTCAAGAGAGCATCCATGAACCTCCTCTTGCATTTTACGCCCACCAGACTGCATTATGGTCTCTCCCCCGCCCCCACCCCCATCCCTTCTCGACCCTGCCCCTGAACCCCTCCCAGGCTGGGAACCCCTTAAGGACAAGGACTAAGATTACTCTCCTAATTCTGTTCACTAAAATAATGCGGTCATACCTTATGTTACTGAAACTTGAGTTCTAAATTTTTAACTGATGTATATTTTAGACTAAGTCCCAAATTAGTGTGTTTAAAGACTCCAATGGCTTCGAGTATAATTTTGTTTTATATTGTCTCATAACTACTAAGGAATTTCTTTTACCCAGCTTGGCTAAATTATTAAAGATACGGTTCCATAACTGACTGGCAATACAGACCAGCCACACTCCCCAAATTGGTCAGAAAATAGAATCTCAAATTATCTGCATACAACATCTTAGCTCAGCCAAGAGAAATTAAGTTTTTGGATGACTGACTAAAGTATATGCAGTCCATTTACTCCTCTAAATACTTCAATACAGTGTTTCCCAAGTACAGTTCATAGACCTCTTCTATCTTCCAAAGACTTCCAGAGTGATTGTCTAAAATGCAAATTCTAGCAAACCACTTCCTGACTAGTGAGTCAGAAGTCCTGGGGCGGGGGGCGGTGAATAGGACGGATTTGTAAATCTACACTTAAATGAACTACCCACAATCTTCGATGCATTTGATCAGATCATCAAAGAATACTTATATTGTTCCCTTAAAGAACAAATTCTACTGAGTTATATTCTAGCCTCAGTGCTGTTTTCCTCCACTGATGAACATTATGAAAAGTCAATCTATAAGACTCAACACTGTGTAATGTATGAGTGTTAGTGAGCACGCAGCTCATCATACTGTATCATATCTTTTCCCTAAGAATCCATAGGAAAATTTTCTCACTAGTCTTAGGAGGTATAATCCCCAAATATTATTCTACATATGGTCATTACGAATCTTATCATCAATCCCGTTTCTCTCCCCCACTGCTTACTAAAAAGGTCAAAGCCAAATCTCTCACCCATCTCTAGCCAACACATAGAACTTTAAATCTTAAATTTAATGTAATATTGGAGTTCCAGCCAAGATGGAGGCATAGGCAGTCGCACTGTGCTTCCTCGTGCAACCAAGACTGAAAACAACAAAGATTGAGAAACAATTAACAACCAGAACAGAGGGAAATTAATTGAACAGAAGTCGGGCTCCAGTACATCCAGACCGGTAAGGAGCGGCGGAGTCGGGAGGCCTGCGAAGTGGGGTGGAGGGGTCCCGGCGGGAAGAGGTGCTGGCTGGCAGGCGCGGGCGCACAGGGCACAGACGGCAGCGGACGGACCGGTGGCAGACGCTGGGCGCAGAAGCGCGGAGGTGACTAGCAGCCCCAGTGAGGGGCGCAGGGCAGCTGGCTGTCCGCAGCCACACGTTTGCCCACAAACTAAGTGAAAAACAGGCAGCGCCGCCGCGTTTCAAAGCTTAAGAACCCCGTCTGGGAACTGAGGCCGGGAGACTCTCACAGGAGACTTCTCGGGGAAGCCCACAGAGTCCGAGAAAGTACACCAGCCCACCGCCCGGGAGCCAGCACAGCAAGGGCCCAGTTTGCTTGTGGGAGGCGGTGGAGGGGACAGAAGTCCTAGAGAGAGCGGAGCAGGCGCCATTGTTCCCTCTCAGACCCCGCCCCCACATACAACGTCACAACCCAGCGACTGGGGTGCCCCGCCCCGTGAACACCTAAGACTCCGCTGCCCTTACAAAACAGCCGCATCCGAACCAAAGGAAAATTAAAAAGATGGCTCAAACATATTTGAAAGCCCCAGAACCAATTTTTTTAAGTGACCAAGAAATTGCCGAATTACCAGATACACAGTTCAAAGCACTGTTGATCAGGAAGCTCACAGAATTGGTTGACTTTGGACATAAATTAGATGAACAAATGCAGGCTACGACAAGAGAAATGAAGGAAAACGCACAGGGAACCAATAGTGAGGGGAAGAAAACTGGGACTCAAATCAATGGAGTGGACCAGAAGGAAGAAAGGAACAACCAAACAGAAAAGAATGAAGAAACAAGAATTCAAAAAACTGAGGAGAGGCTTAGGGACCTCCAGGACACCTTTAAACGTTCCAACATCCGAATTATAGGGGTA